>LPNX011089911.1:339383-369890 GCA_001517045.1 Pseudotsuga menziesii | reverse complement strand
ATGATGGCAATGGTGATCATGATGATGATGACGATGGTGATGATGAAGGTGATGATGGTGATGATGATGATGATGATGATGAAGATGATGGTGATGATGAGGATGAGGATGATGATGTTCATGATGTTGATGGTGATGATTATGATATGGATGATGAAGGTGATGATGATGGTGATGATGATGACAATGATGATGATGGTGATAATGTTTTTGATGATGATCATGATGAGATGATGATGGAAATGATGGTAATGGTGATGATGATGATGACGATGGTGATGATGAAGGTGATGATGGTGAAGATGAGGATGATGAAGATGAACATGATGAAGATGATAATGATGATCATGGCGATGTTGATGATGATGATGATGGTGATGATGATGTTGATGATGAGGAAGGTGATGATGATGAGGAGGAGGATGATGATGATGATGCTAACGATGGTGATGACGATGATGTTCATGACGATGATGACGACGATGGTGATGATGATGTTCATGATGTTGATGTTGATGATGATGATGATGATGATGATCATGTTGTTGTTGATGATGATGATGATGGTGATGATGAAGCTGAGGATAACGATGAGGATGAGGATGATGATAATGATGATGGCGATGGGGATGATAACGATGATGAGGAAGGTGGTGATGATGATGATGATGAATATGAAGATAATGAAGATGATGATCATGTTGATGATGATGATGATGATGATGATGATGACAATAGTGATGATGATGAAGATGATGAGGAAGGTGATGATGATGATGATGATGTTGATGACGACGATGGTGATGATGATGATCATGAAGTTGAAGATGATGATCATGTTAATGATGACATAAATTTATTAATCTATTAATGGTAGATAAATAAATTAAAGAATATTAAGATTTAATTAAATAAAGTAATTCTCTAAAATAATAAATAAAATAAAGTTATATATAAATAAAACAATTATCTAATAATATTTTTTTAAATATAATATTAAAGTAAAATAATATTAAAAAAAATTAAGAAAAAGAGTGGAAATCATTATTATTTAAATATAATAATATAAATATTAATTAAAATTGTTATAAATAATAAAACAAAATTATATATATATTATTTAATTATAATTGTATAGTATAGTAATCAAATTTTTTATATTCATGGTGCATAAAGAGTCTAAGAATTATAAAATTAATATCTATCCATGACAGATATAGGTATGAAAAAACTAAGTATTTCAATATATTATAGTGTTAACAAGGTATTTTTTTAAATATTATGTTAATAAAATATTAATATATACTACTAATAATAGTAATAGTAATATTAATATTTTACTATGGTCCAAGGAGTAGGTGGGTGCTTGTTTAAAAAATAAAAAATATTAACATTTTAGTATATTTATTAATGATTTTGTATGCACCTAACGTGCACGTGTTTTGTTTCTCTATAACGCGCACGCATTTTGTATAATTAAATCATGCTCGCGTTTTGTAAATTCAAAAATTTATTCCCTCCAAATGATAAGGCCGAGCCTCCACCCATGCTTTCATGGAATTCCTATGCCTATGTGTCTGCTTTGTACTTTGCTTCGGATTCAACATGCCTATGCCTTGGAGTACGATAAACCATGGCAAATTCAGCGTTATATCCATATTTTCAATATGCTCGTGTTTAGCGGTTCGTCTGATTATGCTGCACACCTCCATTTTTTATGAGATTTTAGAAACAAATATGGTTTTTTTTGTAGATTCTAAATATGTAAATTTTAACAAGAATACATATTTTTTTCTATTTTTTTCTTATTTATCTTCTATCATCACTCCTCAACTCAAAAAACACACTGGTAGTGTTTCGTTCATATCTCTTTCGTTTCTCAACCATTTAAAAACAAAATTGTATGGTGCACTAAAGAACACCAACCTCTACATGCTATAAAAAACCCATTTCCAAATAATTTCATTAAGACATTCAAATGCTGTACCCACAATTGACGTACCGTTTTCAAGGTTTTGATCTCTTAGATAATTAAAAAAATCATAAATATTATTTTTATTATTGGAAAAATAGTCGTGCACTAGTCCTATATGTTCTCTATATGTATACCGGTTTTCGTAAGTTTATTCCATCATTTAGACACTCAGACGCTGCACCCACAAAAACATATACCTTATAATTTGTCCAAAAAATAAAAAGTGCCCGTTAAAATTTATCTAAATTTATATAGTTAACAGCATTTTCAATAGAAAAAAATATATATATTTGGAAAGGTCATTCAATTTCCTACATTTCTTGTTTTTAATTAATCGCAAGATTCATTGTGTAAGTGTCTCAAAATATCCATGCAAGTTGATGGATGCCTTTTTTTTCAGTTTTGTATTGCATCTAACGTGCCAAAAGAGACCCTCAACTTTTGCACACACCCACCTATACGTATTGCATTATAGATCCAAGGACCAAGTTGTATATTGTGAATAGTTAGGGATGGAAGGGTATGAATCCATGGACCCTTTGTTTTACATTTACCTGTTCCATACACATGAACATTTCGAATCATCATTCTAAAATATATATTGTAACTATCGAAATGGTTATGTATTATTTGAAATAGTAGAATTTAAGTTTTTAGATCCCATGCCAAGAACACAATTGGGAAATAGTTAGAAACATCTTGGAGAGATTTTATGAGAATGATATAAAAGTATGGCATCATTGATGTTGCGGATTGTAACCTTTTAATGAAAATAAACGTCATAGGATGTGACAGTTTTGTGGACATAACCCATGGACTAGGCGAACCACATACATTGGCGTCTCTCTTATGTTTATGTCTGAATGTTTCATTTCCTTATTTTGTTTTGTGTACTAATCCTTTGTTCTGCAAACTTGTCAATTGATTTAATACTTTAGAAGTGATAATCAAGGTAAGTTATTGATGATTTCCTGTCCATGTACTAGTTGTGTTTTTAAAGGCATTATGACGAGGAAATGCTTGTGGACTACATCTCTTAAGGTTTTGAATAATAATTCATTGGAATTACATTAAGATATCCTCATCCGATTGACAAAATATTGTTGATTATAAAGATATGCTATGAACATGAATGAAAGAGTACCGCTTATGTTTCATTAGTTAGTGATAAATAATGAATAGTCATTAAATAGAGAACCTTTGCTTAAGGAGAAAGAAATTCCTCACCAATGATGATAGATTTATTATGGTCTCTATCTCTTGAGCTCTTGACGTATTTTATCTCATGCATTCTTGTAGTGTGCTATCTTATGTGATGTTGGTGTATTAGTGTCATTGTTTAAAGTCTCTTCGTGTATGTTAATGACAAAAACACGGATCCTAGGAAGAATTGTAAAGGCTAACTTTATTACATTTGGCTTATATTATTTGTGAATAGTAAGTTTCCTCTTATGACCAACACCCTTCTAACGATGGTTTTATTTTATGATCCAACTCTAACACTCATAAGCCTTAAGGGTAAATGGTATCGAAGGTACGGGTTCAATTTTGATGAGGAAAAAGAAAAAGAATTTTTTTGGTGATTCGGGTACGTTACACTCTAAATACAAATTCAAATAGAGCTTAAATTGACATCAATGTCATGGAGACCATCAAGGTTCTAAACATTCAACCTAGAAACCATTAAGATTGTAACGTTCTACATAATGTGAGAGATTGAGAAAGAGATTAAAGATGATCAAATTCCAACTTTTCAACATCTCAAGTTAAAGCTATGAGACCAATCATTGTAAACAATGAGAGATGAGAAAGAAATTATAGATGATCGCATTTAAATTTTCAACATTTGAGGATAAAGAAATGAGACCAATCATTGTAAATGTGAGAGATTGAGAAAGGAATTACAGATGATGAGATTTCAAATTTTCAACATTTCAGGTTAAAGCTATGAGACCAATATTGTAAATAATATGAGATATTAGAAAGAAAATCATTGAGACCAATATTGTAAATACTATGAGAGATTAGAAAGAAAATTGTAATTATTGTGAGAGATTAAGAAACAAATTGAGGATCATTATATTCCAACTTTTTAACATTTCTGGTGAAAGATATGGTTGTGCTATATGACTATGAGACCAATTATTGTGACAAGTCAGTGACTCGTTATTAGTAGGAGTCAATTGTCTTAAAAAAAATAGCCCATTTCATTCCGGATAAGACTCTAGTCATTGAGCATGTGATATTGCTTGCACCTTCATTCAAGAAGTACTAAGGTTGCATGGTGTGCCTAAGTGATTATGACTGATCATGACTCTTAATTTTACTTCTATGTTTTGGGAGAGCTTATTTCATAAACTATACACAAAATTTTACTTCTATGTTTTGGGAGAGTTTATTTCATAAAATGTACACAAAATTTTACTTCTATGTTTTGGCAGAGTTTATTTCATAAACTGCACACAAAGAGAAGTTTCAAATGATGATAGTTAAGTTTCGAATGATGATGGTTACGTTCTACTAAAACAGATAGGGTTAAAGCTATGGCTATGAGACTAATCATTGTGATGATGATGGCTTATCTATATTGAGATGATGATAATGGCTAATCTCTATGAGACCCATTTTGATGGTGGTTAATTTCTACTCACTTACTTGGTTTATAATGGTTAATGCTTGGATCATCGAAAGATGATGGTGGTTAATGTTTATATGACTCACTTACTTGGTTTCTATTACTCACTTACTTGGTTTATAATGGTTAATGTCTATTGAGATTCACTCACTTGGTTTATAATGGATAATTTCTATTGAGACTCACTTACTGCGTTCATAATCTTACTTGGTTTATAATAGAATTATGGAATAATCTTGCTTGGTTTATAATGTATAATGTCTATTCAGACTCACTTACTTTGTTTATAATGTTACTTGGTTTATAATGGTTAATGTCTATTGAGACTCACTTGGTTTATAATCTTGGTTTATAATAGTTAATGTCTATTAAGACTCACTCTCTTGGTTTATACTCTTACTTAGTTTATAATGGTTAATGTCTATTGAGACCCAACACTACTTTTATATATTTTATAAAGATGTTAATGATTTGTTGGTTTATATTAAAGGTGGAAACTTCATATTTAAATTTAGTATAATATATATAAAAAACACTACATTTATATATTTTATAAAGATGTTAATGATATTTTTTTTGTTTATATTAAAAGGAGAGAAATCATATTCAAATTTATATAAATATCAAAAAAGAAGAAGAAGAGCAAGTTAGCTTACTTGCTTACTTAATAGTTGAAAACAAAGTTGTGCCTTCTCTTGCAATAGTGTTCTTGCAATAGTGTGTGGAAATGTCAGGGACATTGCCACCTCATGGATTTTGTTATGCATAACTATTAGCTATGTTTTACAGTTTTTTATTTTAAATTTGGAAAAACATAGCTTAGTCCATTCCAAATTCTAAGATATAAACACTTCTCGGTGTAAATATGCTTAAAGCCATGCTATTTAGGTTTAGATTAAGTCCTCCTAGAATAGACCATGAATGAGTGAACATTTAAAGCACTCCTTGTATTAGGTCATAGTTTGGAAAACTACTTAAAACTTACCTTTAAGAATCTAGTAAACTATCAATATGTTTTCACTGGAATTAAGTTATTTATTAGACCAAACCATATATGCAATACCACCAAGAATGTAAAAGCTTAAATTCATCAAAATATTTTCATGAAATATATCTATTTAAAAATGTTTCATTCATGTAATTTAAATACTTAATAATTACTTATAATTTTACTAAATAAAATGAAAAGAAATTCACAAAATTGAAAATACATTGATATTGCCCATAAGTTTATTCCAAGAAGTATTATTATTTAAACAATAATAACAATTTATCAATTATTATTTAAAAAATAATAATAATTTATCAATTATTTTTGGCTAACTTAGTAATACTTTTAATGAAATTAAAGAATTTATAATTTTATAATAACAAAATGGAAATGGATTGTTTCTTACAATTTGGAGTAGTTTCATTCCAACTCAAACAACTATGACCAAAGTTTTCAGCATCCCATCCCATTTATTAATTATATTTTCAACTTTATATATTCGTTGTTAAAAAAATGCTTTTCATCAGTTTTTTACATGAGGCATACCAACTTGCAAAAATCAGAAAAAAAACACTTTTAAAATTTTCAAAAACTACATAAACCTTAACTTTAAGAATATAGTAATCCAACAATATGCTTAGAGTGGAATTCAATTATTTATTCAACCAAACTAAATATACAAAATAACCAAGAATGTGGAAGCTATTTTTATGAACTATTTATATTTAAAAATGTTTAAATAGTGCAATTTTAATATTTAATAATTATTCATTATTTTTTTTAAATGAAATGAATAAAAGAATAGAAAATATATTAATATTGCAAATATTTTGATTTCCATATGAATCATTAGTCAAATAAAAATAGATTTCATCCTAATAGAAGGGGATTGTTGATGGATAAAAATAGGTTATACATACCAAATACAACAAAAATCAAATTAACACTAATAATTAGGACATCCTTGATATGAGAAGATGATCACCATGATGAGAAAAGATTTATTTTCAACTAACATGAAGAAAGAAGTAGCATAGTATGTATCTTGCTGCATAGAATGTGAGCAAGTCAAGGCAGAACACCAACATCCAGCAGGGTTGTTGCAACAGCTACCCATTCCAAAATGGAAGTGGGAAACAATTAGTATGGATTTTATAACATGCCTACCTAAAAATTTCAGACAACATGATTCAATCATGGTCGTAGTTCATAAATTAAGTAAAGAATCTCATTTAATTCCTGTGAAATCTACATATAAGGCTATTAACATCGCATATAGTTTTATGAAAGATATTTTTGGGTTACATTGTGTACCAAAGGTAATTTAGTATCAGATAGAGATGCATAATTTATAGGAAACTTCTAGAAAGGTTTGTTTAAGGGGCTAGGTATATAGTTTAACTTCAGTACCATATATCATCCGCAAATGAATGGGAAAAGTGAAAGGGTAAACCAAGTCCTATAAGACATGCTAAGAATGTATGTAATGGACAAACCATGTAAGTGGGAATACTACCTACACTTAGTAAAATTTGCTTATAATAATAATTTTCAAGTATGAGAAGGTATGAGTCATTTTGAAATTTTGTATGGACGTAAATGTAATACTCCAATTTCTTGGAGCAGTCTAGTTCATAGGTTAATGTTAGGACCCGATTTATTAAAAGATATGGAACTAAATGTGAAACATTTGCAACAAAACTTGAAGGATATCCAAGACATGAAGAAAAGTTATGATGACCTAAAAAGACTCCTAGAGAGTTCGAGGTGGGTGAACATATGTACGTAAAGGTAAATCCCAAGAAAATCTCCTTGATATTGGGAAATTATTCAATGTTGGCACCCATGTATTGCATGCCATTTTAAATTTTGGCTAACGTAGTGCTGGTTACATACTAGTTAGCCCTACAACACACTATTAAAATGCATAATATTTTTCACAGTTCTATTTTAAAAATATATATCCATGATGCTATTCATGTGTTCGATTGGAATGTTATCAAGGTGGAACCCAAAGGAGAGTTCCAAGTGGGACAAGAGCGTATTCTACATAGGAGAGAAATTTTACTCCAGAACCGTACCATCACGTAGGTCAAGGTGCAATGGAAGCACCTTAGTCCAGAAGAATCTACTTGGAAACTAGAAAGTGTTATGCGGGAGGCATATCGAGTCCTATTCCAAGATGAGAAAATGAAAAAATAATGAAAAAAAATAGTAACATCGACGACGGTGTTATCCTCTAAGGGGGGGTGTATGTAATGCACCTAAAATTAATAATTTATTATTATTTTTTGCTGAAAATACTCTATTTGTTATTTTAAATATTTTTGAGAGAAAGAAAAAAACAAAACATTTGTAATAAATTATTCTTTATTAATAAAATATACTAAAGGAGACATAAGTTGAATAGTTGTTGAAGAATGTTTGTTGACCCACAAGAGGAAAAAAAAATTGGCTGAAGCTACTGAAGCTACTGAGTGAGAACTCAAGCTGCAGGAAGCATCTTCTCCAAAATAAGGTCACAACTCCTAGTTTAGTGCTAAAGAGAAAGAGGCTCATAAATAACCAAGTCCTAGGAAAAATACTATATAATAGGATGTCCATTAGAAAGCAGGGGGATAACATTGGACGCAGATTGAATATGATAATGCAAGAGATGGAACATTAATTGGATTTTTTTCTTGTGGTTCAGCAAACAGGCTTAGGGATTCTAGAGAAAGTAACTTGGCTACTCTGGGACTTGGTTGGGAGGAACAACTATTCCATTTCGGTTTTCCCAACAGTGATGCCAGGTTCTTCCTCTATGTTTTATTTATAGTAAGTTGTTTTACATTAATATTTGGAAATTTTTCTATAGTCATTAATTAGAAATGATTTACTTAATATTATTGCACAGTGAACTAACCTATATCGATCGGATTAGTTATGTATAAATCATAAATTAGTTCATGTTTTGTTTATATATATGGATGATAAATGGTATTTAGGAAAATTGTTTAGTTGTGGCATCCCTACCCAAGTTAGCAATTGCTCAATGATTTATATGCTAAAAAATCAAATGCTTTACTTAAATATGTAAATATCGTCGAATTATATCTGTTCTTTTCCTATACTGTATATCTAGTTTAATTTCAGTTTCATTAGTGGAAGCTAACATGTTAAATCCTCACTTATAGTAGTAATAGTTAAATGTTTAAATATTAGGCAATTTACAAACATAACGAGTTCATGGAAAGCTAAAAATATAAACCAATATTTAGCGANTATATATATAGAGAGAGAGAGAGAGAGAGAGAGAGAGAGAGAGAGAGAGAGAGAGAGATCTTTTACTAACAATCACCTACACAATAATTATAACTACTATATATATTATCTAACCAATCCCTTACTGATCTCATGTTAACAGTCAAAACCAGATTCAAGGAAATCAGATATCTAAAAGTAAGCAAATCGCAAATCATCCAAGTTTTTTAATTCCAAAGAGTAGTAGTAAGCCCATCGACGATGAGCATCGAGCATTAAATATGACAGTAAGAAAATCATGATTAAATCCAAACCAAATCACAGTCATACATACTAAGTGTTAAACTACAATTTCCATATCAAAACTACTCCACATTAGTCGCAGGGCTCAATGAGTTGCATAAACATTAATAACTTCATTAACTATGGTCCTAAGCCCATTTTCATGGCTTCCATTGCTATACAAAATATTAACATAAGATATTCATACAATACCTAAACGAGTGCTCTATAAACCAAACAAAACCCTCATATGGGTTAGTATTAACGTAAATAATACTATTTTTGCATACTGGAATTATAAGCAGAAACTAATATTTCAATTATAAACAATTTTATCAAAACCTATGCATGGTCGTAAGAACATCGAAGGATGGAAGCGCGTAAACAAAATTTAACCACATAATATTTTTGCAATAGAGACCCTAAGGGTCATTTTTATTTATTTTTAAAAGAAACACATTATACAGGGTGTACGTGAATTCCATCTACGATGGTTTCTACCTTGGTTTAAAAACCATGAATAAACTTCTATTAACATAGTGAACGATGTGGAGGTAATAGAATTCGCGATGGCATCCATAGTATCACACAACCACTAAAGAATTAAAGCTAATACACTTAAACCCTATACGAAGCAAAAAAGATGTAAAATCATCATGTAACCAGAGTGTAAACCCCTTAGGGGTTGAGAAAAAACAAAACATTTATCTTTTGCAGAGGTGGAGTTCCTCTCCTCTTGGCTCCTTAAGCTCATGCTTAAGTAGCTATAACAAACCATAGGATATGTAAGCCATGATGTTTGCATTTGTATTACTTTTTAAAACCAAAATGTATGAAAAATTGATATAGAGTTTTGTTTTTACCTGAGGCGTTATAAGATGTAGGTCAGGGAGGAGGTGACCCTGTTTCCTTCCTTGTGAGTGTTCCAACCTACAACAAATTTTTAGTGGCAATTAAAACATTAAATCAAATCTTGTTAAACAAGTTGAATATAGAGATTAACATTTACGCTTACTTGGTGCGAGATGTAGAGACGACAGGGGTCGACTCCTCTAAGAAGACTCTTATCCCTCCTCTTCCTGCACAAAACCAATAAGGAAGATTGAGTTACAAATAATCCATTTTAAAGGGAAGAAACTTCAATTAAAAAATTTCAGAAGTAAAACAACTTCCTTACCTCATGAAGGAAGATACGAAATGGTGGAGTTGGCTGAGTGAAGCCATGAGCTGCAGATGGCCATGGATGGCATGAGAAAGCACGAAAACACCTTGGAAAGAAACCAAATACCTGACATCAATAACTAGCAGTAGTTACACAAAGAAAACTGACATTTCTCCATTAACAAGAGCATATCTTGGCTCTCTCCCTCTTACAGACCAAACACTAATAATGTAGGGTTTGGATAGTGAAGGACACATTACACTTCCACCAAAAACATTAAAAGTAGAGCCTTTGTAATGTCCCCAAAAATTGAACAAAAAAAGATTATTAGGCTAGTCAAAACTACCTAAGATGGACATTATTTGAACTTGTGGAATGTGTCGTAATTGGTTTACTGTATCGTGAGGTTGTAAGTTTTTCTTACGTTCTGCTTTCATATTTCTTGATGCGGTTCTTTAATGTATTACTTACATTGTCTTGATGTTGACTACCATGTGGGTTTATGGTTACACATTGATATGTATGTTAGGGATTTGATTACGCACTCATTGGTTATAAATTGATTACTGTCGCATACATAAATCTCACTTAACTTTGTTACTTGAAAAAGGGTTGGAGTGGCGGGACTAGTTTCCCTTGTAACCACCTGAGAGGTATTGTTTTCTACTTGTCTCAACATGCTTGCTTAGTTCTTACGAACTAAGGCATTTTTTTTTCACTTTGTGTGCATGTTCACTTAGCGACGAAAACCGCTCATATAAGATGAACACACTATGTTTTTCATTTCATCACTAGCACTCAATTTTACAGATCTATCTTAGTGGTGATACACTAGTTGTTTAGATGATATTTATACCAGGCTGGGTTGTCTATTACCCTGTGTTGCACAAGTTTTTATTATTATGCGTACAGACTCTATGTTAGTGACTTGGTCACTATTGCACTTATTATTCATGTGACACATACTTACTATGGTATAAAGACTTATGACTTGATCATGCTCCAACATGGTGTTAATATATGGTTTAAATATTTGTAAAAACTTTTACATATAGTCCTCGATGTCATATTTCATATGCCATGGGATTAGGGCTTAAACCCTATGTAATTCGATGCGCAGTTGGGGTTTATGTAAAACACATGGTTTTGGAATAGTATTTAAAAGGTGACATGAAGTATAGGATTATGGGTTTGGAACGCGATATTGGAGGCTAGGGTGGCGACATAAATGGGCATGGGGAAATGTGGTAGCCAAGCTTAGGGCTTGGTTCATTGCTTTTGTTTATTCATTCGCAGCCTGGCTTCTCGTGCTCTGCTCTCGCACGGTGTAATGGAGTGAAACTACGATGGCTTAAAAGGTACATTGATAGTCTGGTTTTAACAGCATTATTGTGTCTATTCATATTGTTTACAATTTGTAATCCTCATCGTGGTTGTCTTGTGTGTACAGGTTGCATGGCATGAAGGGGTCGAGGTTGTGGGTTTCCTTGCGTTCAAAATCCATACCCAATACGGGTAAGCTCTATTTGTACAAGTTTAAAACTTGCCTATCTCTCACGTGGTTGTTGTGACTGATTTTTGCACTCCTTGGGGGTTTGAATGTTTGGTTCTGGGCTTTAATGAAAAACTCGTGGAAGAAGGTCTGTCTATGTAAATACTATAAGAATCATAGAGGCATTAAGACTTGGGGTTTTTGCTTGTTTTCTAGAGCCTTTGGCTTGGAACTAATGTATTCGGGGTTTTTGGTTTAAACGTTTCTCTGTGTATTGTAAATCATGACTAGAAAATTCTCGAATGGCTCTGCGCAATGTAAATAAGTTTATATTATTGACATGGTGGAAGAACCATTTCTTGCAATGGTGCAAGGCCAAGTTTAAAACGACTGTGTAACTCTTATTGGTTTTGATAATGATTATGTTTATGGATACAAATAGTAATTTCAGACTGTGTTGGTTTCATTGTTATAATTCTTTATTTAATGGACTGTGTGTAATCGAAATCCTTGTTTGAATTATTTGTAGGGATGAATGTTGATTGTGTTGTTGCATTTGAGGCCATGCCATAGGTGGCATTGGTATTCACGCCATTAGAGCTGTGATAGCGTATTAGATAGATATTTAGTGTTTTATGTTTAAGTTGTGTAATTCGAATGTAAGAAACGACTATGGGTGTAACCCTTCATTTGGCAGTCGTCACTGTTGGTAATCATTGATAGTTTTAATGGGTTTTATATTTACTATTTTAAGTTGTAAGTATAAGGTCGTAGCTTTGAAAGGAACCTTCCAATGGATGTAGTGGGTATTCTTATACTATTGATAGGGTTATAGCTTTTGGGATTACTTAATTAAATGTTTGGATATGTATAAGGTTGGGGGCCATAGTTACAGTGTGTAAACTTATCTGGATCTTTCGACCACTATGTAGAGATTAGATGTGATTAAAAAATTACGGCCTGTGTATAGATATATATAGCGTGGCTTTAAATGGTGAAACTCTTCAGCGTGAGGTAGAAAATGGATAACGAATCCTACAGGAATTCGTTATGGTGACTTGTTACTAAACATACCCTATAGGAATTGATCCTGGGTCATTTATGGTTTTGACGGTTTATAAAAGTATGAGTTCGATTTGGGCATAATGCCTACAAGATTTAACCATACGACCTCTATATAATTATGTTTAGTTTTAAATGGATGTTGTACATAGTGTTTATGGTTGATTTGTTATGTTGGTAATTTCAGTATGCATGTGATTCTTATAATGTGGTTTATAAATATTCAAAGGGTTGATTTGTTATGCATACAACGGATTTAGTATATGGATAATTTCTTTACTACATACGATTTCGTGGATGTAGTTAGTATATTAAAATGTGGTTTGGATATTTGCTTAAGCTTGGTTCCTAATAGAAAAATATACAGAGACCCTGTGAGGTCTTTGATGGTTTTTAATTTAGTTTCAATACTTTTAATTTATGATTATCTACAGCATAGAATAATGTGTATATAAAATTGCTTAGTTAGACTACAATTCTGTTTATATTTGATAAAATGTAAATGATTCTTTTATTAGGTTCTGGTTACTATATTAGTTAAATGTACTTTATATTTATGTTTTATTTGTAACTTAACATGAACTAGTCTTTTATTCATAATTATAGTTCTGCTAGCCATATGAAACCTACTAGTAGAGTCCATAGATAAATAAACATATTTATGTATTGCAAAAATAAACCATCATTATTTCTTAAATAGGAATTAATTTACAGACATAGGGTTAGAATTTAAACATAAAATCTTACATATTCTAACCAGAAATTATACTAGATAATGAAATATAGGAAGCCAAGAACCTCATACCTAGATGGTGAAGCTATCCCAATGGATGAAACCTGCACACTCAATTACCCAGTATTAACAATTCATAGGTAGCTATGACCTATGTATAGATGACCAAATCATTTGGAAACTACCATATTCCACCCAACCATCACTTGGAACCATTCCTGGTTTTAATCCAGATCCCCTCGAGCTGGTTCCAACATGCAAGTAGCTTAAAGCTCATAAGGTAGGACTTCCCTAACTGTATATCAGGTCTCGATCAATTCTTCTTTTTCCTCTTAGCAAAATGTTCTCCAAGAACTCTCCTAAGAATAATTAGGCATAATAATGACTCTCCTTGGCTTGGGACTTTATAGACAGACTTTTTAGTTAAAGGCGCAGTTAAATCAAGACTCCTTTGATTTTTTAATTTAACCATTTTTATTTAATTTAGATACTTTTAATATTTTAACGTATGAACTTTTAACTAGTTCCTAATTGGACTTTTGTAAGTATTATAATATTTAATTTTCTTTTAGTAATAATAATAATAATAATAATAATAATAGATGGAACTTTTCCTTCTTTTTGATATTATTAATATTATTACAATTCTTACTCTTTATACATACCATGTATAAAATATATAATAATATGTATTATTTGTTAACATTTGTCTTTGGGTATCATGAGTTATGATCCCTAAACTTATGACACTTTCTTCATTAAGGTCATTAGGTAGGTGGTTAGGTCTACTAGGCTTGGAAACTCTAAACATCCTTGCATGTTGGATTTCCTCATATAACAAGGAAGTTCTCCAGTACTTGATGAGATACAAAAATTTGAAATTTCATTTAATCACTTATAAATAAGTCAAATGAGATCGTCCAGTCGTTTTCACTCGAAATCATTAATTCTTTTTAGTAACTCTTAGCGCTTATCGATAGCCCATACTCAAGGCTAAAAACGGGGAGTTCCAAACTTAGTGCAATTCCAGAGCTCCTCGGTCAACTCTAATGCTAGGATATACTTGTAGGATACACCTAGGGATACAATGGCCAATGATTCAATGTTCCAGAGCTTATGCTCAACATCAACATGGGAGGCTCTAGGGCTTATGCCCAACATTTTCAATGTATCTTTTCATGTGTTCTAAAGCTTCATGCTCAACACAAATGTTTCAAAACTCATGTGCTCCAGAGCTTTTCGCTCAACACAAATATAAGTACTCATGTGGTCCAACGCTTCTTGCTCAGCACAAAACATCAATTTACCCATGTGCTCTAGAGCTCCTCACTCAATAGAAAACATCCCATTAACCATGTGCGTCAGGGTCCAAGCCCAACACAAGCAAACACATATATATCATATGTAATTGGCTTACACCCAATATATCAAACAAATCATCATGTTCATATGCAGTGAGGTCTTTGACCCAATGTGTCAATAGAAAAAATCAAGGCAACATCATAATCAATGGGGCTCATGCCCATAAGTGTTAGGTCCAAAATTCAGGATATTACATCCCTCCCTCCTTAGAATAACACCATTCCTACTGTTCTAGGGACTCAAAATGAAATCATGAAACAAGGCAGGCTAAGCCTTTCTCATGGTCGCTTTATTCTCCCAAGTAGCCTCATCGGCTTCGAAGTGCTTCCATTGCACTTTCAGTTGGACTGCGGTGCGCTTCCTGAGCTGCCCCTATCTCTTGTCCAATATATGAAGAGGTTCAAGGACAAAGTCCCATTTAGGTTCCACCTCTAATAAGGACCAATCAATCACATGTTTAGTATCATAAATATATTTCTTTAGTAATGATGCATGAAAAACATTATGGGCTTTTATGTGAGCGGGTAACACTAGTTCATATGCCACTAGCCCTCTCTTGTCCAGTATTTCAAAAGGTCCACAAAATCTAGGTGCTAACTTGTTGCACCTTCCCAAGCTCAACGAGCTTCATTTTTATTTTACTTTCAAGTAGACATGGTTACCTATTTCATAATAGTTATCTTTTCTTTTCTTATCCGCGTAGATTTTCTGGTGGTTTTGTGCTTCTTCAAGGTTCACCTAGACCTTGGTAACCAACTCTTCTAAGTCCTTTAACAATTTGGGCCTTAACATGAGCCGATCCACCGGGCTATCCCAAGTAACCGGTGTTTTACACTTCCATCCATAGAGTACCTCAAAGGGACTCATCTTGGAGGAAGTCTGGTAACCATTTTTATATGCAAACTCTACAAGATGCAGGTAATCTTCCCACTTGGTAGGGTTTTTCATGATATACATCTTAAGCATGCCCTCGACAATCTGGTTTACCTTTTCTGTCTTCCCGTCTATCTGCAGGTGATAAGCAATACTAAAGTTCCACTGTGTCTCTAATATGGAGAATAAAGATCTCCAAAAGTTTTCAGTAAACTTAGTATCTCGATCCGAGATGATTTCCTTAGGTATCCCATGCAATTTAAATATCTCCTTCAAGAAGATATCGGCAATGTGTACTTCCTTATAGGTCGACTTCACTCGAATGGAGTGTGCCTCTTTTGACAATTTGTCAACTACTACAAAAATATAATCATTTTATTTCTTACTCTTACATAGACCAATGATAAAATCCATACTAATGACCTACCACTTCTATTTTGAAATGGGTAAAAGCTGCAGCAATCCCAAAGGATGCTGATGCTCGGCATTGACCAGCTGACATTCCTGACATTTCACAATAACAATGCAATGTCGACCTTAAACATAGGCAAGAAAAAGTGTCTCTTAACGTAGGATGGCATCTTTTGATATCCCCGATGCCCCGAATAGGGTGTCTAATGAAATTCCGTGAGGATGCTGCACTGAATGTTCCCTCCTTCTACAACGTACAATCTCTCATTGGACCATAGGAGTCATGTTTGTTCTACCTTGTACTCTTTTTGTTATTGAAACAACATGTCCTCTTAGACTCGCTTGAGGATTTCTACATAGAAAATGTCAACTTTGTTGGCCGTTCTAATCCTCTTATGTAAATCCGAATTGGTTTGACTTAAAGTCACCTCATATATCATATGAGTTCGTCGAATCAAAGCATCAACAATCTTGTTCTCTTTTCCCTTAATATACTTTACTTCGAAATGGTACTCACTCATGAAAGCCAACCATGTGGCTTGCATGGCATTCCAATCTGGTTGTTCCAATAAATACTTCACACTCATATTGTGTGTCTTCAGAAGGAATTTCCTTCCCATGAGGTAGTGCCTCCACATCTTCACGCATGAATGATGGCAGCCAACTCAAGATCATGTGTGGGGTAGTTCTGCTCATGTTCTTTTAACTTTCATGATTCATAAAATATCGCGTAATCATTCTGCAAGAAGACTCCTTCGATCCCTTCCTTTCTTTCATCCGTGCAAACAATGAAATCCCCATCGAGATCCGCAATTCGTAGTATCGATGCGGTTATCAAAATCTACTTAAGGTTTTTAAAACTTTCCTCACACTTGGTCATCTATAATAACTTATTTGCCTTCTTTTGCAAAGCGGTCATAGCACAAGCTATTCTCGAGAAGTTCTCAATGAACTTCCGATAATATTCGGCTAATCTCAAAAAGGACCTAATGTCGGTGACACTAGTAGGGGTAGGCGAGTACTATATCAGTGACCCTATCTCGGAGATGATGTGTCTTAAGTACTATATCTGTGGTTCAAGCAAAAATCACATTTACTAAACCTGGCATAGAGCTAGTGTTCTCGTAACACCCGTACAACTATGCGAAGGTGTTCCCCGTAGTCCTCTTTACTCTTATAGTAAACTAGGATGTTGTCTATAAAGACCAAAAAAAAAATATCCAAATATTTACTGAATATACTATTCATCATACACATAAATTTTGTGGGTGCATTGGTCAAACTGAATGGCACTACTACAAACTCATAGTGCCCGTACCTTGTACGAAAGGCGGTTTTGTGAATACCTTCGTCGCAAATCTGTACTTGATGGTACCCGGATCGCAGGTCAATCTTTGAAAAGATCTTGTATCCTCCTACTTGATGGAACAAGTCATCCATCCTAGGGAGTGGGTATCACTTCTTGATAGTCATTTTGTTAAGCGGACGGTAATCGATGCAAAGGCGCATAGTACTATCTTTCTTTTTCACGAAAAGTATCGGTTCTCCCCAAGGGCACACACTTGGCTTGATATATCGTTTCTCTATCAATTCCTGCAAGTGCAGTTTGAGTTCCACCAACTCTGGTGCACTCATATGGTAATGAGATTTTGAATCTGGAACTAATCCTGATGTGAGTTCTATGGAAAATGCTAGGTCTCGTTTTGTAGGTAATCGTGGGATCTCACAAGAACTAGAAAGTCTTGTATGTGTTGTTCACTCTTAGCCTCTATGTCTCCAATATTCACTGCAAACAACTTGCATCCTTTCTTAATGCACTTCTTTGCTTGTAAAACAGATATCTTCCTTACAGAAACTTTCTTTGGTGTGCCTTTCACTTGATTCCCTTGGCTATCTGTACACAAGATTGAATTGTACAAATAATCGAGCATGACATGGTGTTGTTCCAATCAGTCCATACTGATAAGTATATTATATGATCCTAAAGGTAGGATATTCATGTTTACCTTTGTAGGAAAACCATTCAGGTTTACCTCACAATCTTTAACTATTTCAATCTTTAACTATTTCGGACAGCGACCTTCTAGCATCTCCATGTGCAAGGCGAAGAGAATGTTAGTTTCAAGTTGCTTTTCTCAATATTGATAGTAATGTCACTTCATTTCTCACTGAGTCATTTCATTGAAATAACTCGCCATTTTTCAGCGAGTCATTTCATTTCATTGAAATAATTGGGCAATAATAAAACACTCGAAACATTAATACTATCAAACCGTGATACAGTGTAGGGTTTTCGGACACTCGAAAGTCTAAACATTACTATTATCAAACCCCGATACAGTGCAGGGTTTTTGGACTATATACCGTGATTCTCTTGGATATAAATTGTTTTGTCCTTCCCCGTACGATTCTCTCCACGATCCTTCCATAATTTTGTTTACTCCACGGTGTTTACATATTTTCAGTTGAACCATTGGAATAAGACCGTCCACAAATCACGAGAGGAAAGACCTTCCATTACAAATCCAATACGACTAATTCCATAGAAAATAAAATTAAGATTAAGCATTGGTTACATTAAGCAAGGATTGAATTTCCAATTTGATAATAGCATAGACAGACAGCCTAAAATTGAGATCTCGTCAACCATTATCTATAATGCTGAAATTTACCATTACGTTTGTTAAGAAATATTATGAACCGGTTATGTTTCTTATAAAATCTAACCACGGCCTTCGCTGCTCTCCCATGCCTCCTGGGATTCCCACAGCAACCAGCCCAGCGACTGTGGGCTTCCTTTTAGTAAATCGAGCTCATGAATCGAATCTACCTGTTGTGTGTTATCAAAGAAATCTTCCATTACTTGACCGTCCGTAAAACTTTTAACGTTCTGATCAGAGTACCCGACATAAAATTCATTGCTCTCTGTGGCGAATGGAACAGGTTCTCTGCAGAACTCTTCTAATCATGGGAGCAGATTACTGTCCGGAGAGGGTGGCTCGTTCAAATTCAATAAGCTCTCGGGTATTCCTGGAAAATAATCGAAATGTTGGGATCCCCCGCTCCTTATGATGGCATCGTTCACTATAAGGTCGCAGTCGCAGCTCGACTTAGGAAAATTCACAGTTTCTTTAATGACTAGTTTCACAGATTCACTAGATACCGAGCTGTCTAACTACGGACTGATTTTCAATTGGAATCTTGTGAATTTAATTGACAAAATTTTCTAATTTTTGTTGTTTGTTAGATTTTAAGTACATAAATGAAATTACATGGAGAAACATTTCCGAGTAGCCACACTTAGTAAAATCTAACCATGTTTTTGTAAATTTTGTCTAACCATGTTTTTGTAAATTTTGAAAATTCCTGACAAAAAAATCTAGAAATAGCCACTTAGTAAAATCTAACCATGCTTTTGTAAATTTTAAAAATTCCTTAAACATTCATTTGTAGAAAAATCATCCCCGGGTTAGACAACTCCTATAAAAAAATTCCCTGCCCAAAATCGTTAAATCTTTGGCTACTTATGCAGAACACGTGACCTAATAAATATTGTTTTAAAAACTCCCTGCCTAAAATCGTTAAATCTTTGGCTACTTATGCAGAACACGTGACCTAATAAATATTGCAGCAGATTTTCAATGGTCGAAATTTAAGGGCTATAAAAATGCGTTTCACCATGCTCCTGATTGCTACACAGATGAAAGTTTGAAACCATCACGCCTTTAATGGATGCATCATCACACGCTATTCCGGGCACCAATTGTTGAGGGCTTCGGTGAGTAAGGATGACGGATCTTAAATCCCTGATGACCTACAGGAAACTGGAGCATGAAAGGTCCACACTCTTCAGTTTCCACCCAATATCAAGCAGCAATCAAGAGTGAATGAGAATGGTGAACAGTCACTGCAGGCAATAGGGACAAGGAAACAATAGCTGTAGAGGAGATATAAAGAGACATCGGGGTCCACCGCTATTGTCTTTTCACATCATTATCATGAAATAAATAAGTATAGGAAACCAACCATATCATTGGTGCCACAAAAACACCAAATACAGGATCCTATCGGGGAACTAAACATCATGTAAAATCCAATGATACATATACGTGGGAATTTGCACCGTTGAATCAAAGATGCCGTAATCAAACGGTGTTTATCCCTATGCATAGATTGTAAGTGAACACTACGTTTTATTTGACATATCATTAAATTAATTACAACAAAGAGAACGCTACTTCACCAAATTACCCGATAAGGACGTTCAACTTAAGATTACAAAATCCAAATGGCGAGCAGAACTTTAACATGTTTACGCCGTTAGGCGTTTCTCTCCGAAGAAGTTCGGAAATCCACTGTTCACTTTCGTCTATGAAACCAATGAGATTTCACTTTCGTCTATGAAACCAATGAGATTACGACGCGTGTTTAGCGTTTGCCTGCTGGTTTTTTGGTTTACCCGCTGTGTTCTCGTTGTGGGTGTGGGCACGGGTTTTACGGTTACGTGTTGCAGAAGTTATAACCCAACAACACATGAGGAAGGATTACGACCAGCAACAACAGATCCCCGTAGCAATCAGAAAACATCCGCTTACGAGGATTCGTAATGCCGGATTCGACCTGCAACATCTGCTCAGGGTGTTGAGCTAACGATTTTCCCTGGCCAGCACGCAAGTCTTTTTCATATCGGTGGCTCTGAAATCGTTCAAATATCCGCCATGGGGTTTTGCAGGTGGTCTAAGATTGCGGCACACTTGCCTGGACGGACAGATAATGAAATCAAGAATTACTGGAATACCCATATCAAGAAGAAGCTGAAGCGTATGGGTATCGATCCCGTGACGCACCGTCCAATTATCGATCAAGCCGAGAGCAAACCAAGCATAGCTCCATTGAACGAAGCAACAGAGGAATTATCAGGTTCTAGCCCTACGAAGAAGGCAATATTACAAGCTGTGGCCGAAGTATCATGTCGATCAAATGAATCAGAGATAACTGAAGAGGCTGAAAAGTGCATTGAGGAGTTGGAATGTGAGCCCGACAGAGAAGTTGCGTGGGAAAACCTCTACATTGCATAATCCCGTGCTCAGTCATCTGAGAGGGTTATCAGACAAAACTCGACAGATCATAGGAGCAACAAGCATGGTATATGTTACCTTATCTACATCTCTTTCCTCCTCGCCCCTCCTACCTTGCAATGCTCAAATCCCTCACCAGCCCCACAAAACCCCATGTGGACACTTACTTTTTCCAATGAGAACACCAATTTCCTACTCAAATGCGTCGATTACCAGAGGTTTGGATGATACCCACATGACATTTCCCAGGTTAGCGTCTTCATCTGGTCGTGGGTTCAAATCCCGGGATTACATAGACGCATGGGCTGCTGCTACGGGTGGGGGTGTAATTGCACAGCAGACTCCGGCATTGGCACACCGATCTGCAGAGGGAGATGTAATGGGTCTTTTTTTGAGGAAGAGGATAGTCTTTCTGGGAAGCAACATGGATGACTTTGTAGCGGATGCCATCATTAGTCAGTTGCTTCTGTTGGATGCTCAACACCCCAACAAGGACATTCGACTCTTCATCAATTGTCCTAGTGGCTCAATCAAGTCAGTTGCTGTCCTACACCTTCTGCTAATGGCTTGTATTTAATGCCTAGTTTTTTTGTTGATTTTAAGATTTCTGAAAAATTAAAGGTTTGGGGAAAGATTTAATCTCTTTCTAGCTCTTGGTGATTATCTAGAGAATGGCACTGCTCACATCTTTTAATGAATGACACTGTCGGCCGGCATGGGTTGGGACTCATTTGGTGGCAATCTTATTTCACAACAACCAAAATGAACTAGGATACTTCATTATACTCTGTTATATTGTGGGTATATACTTGTATTTTCTGTGTAGTATGTATATCTGGATAGGACTGTTATCACTATTTGCTGTTCTGTCCATGGTGGCAATCTGCTCATTTTGAAGATGTAAAAAGTTCCTTTGTCAATCGTTGAAACGGTTTCAAAATATTTTGATTAGATACTGCTTTGTGTTTTTAGCAAGTAGAGCTCTACATCTTGTCTGTCGTTCTTTGTTTTGGTCTAGTGATAGATTAGTGGGAACTTTAATTAGCTCAGCTTCGATTCTTATCCTTTACTTGAAAATCCGCAAAGCAACACGTCCACGTCCAGGGGGATTAGCCCCACTCCACCTCCAAAATGGATTTTTTGTTAAAAATAAAGTTCGGTTTTTTTGGGTCGTATTACTTTTTTCTGCTTTCAGTATGTTCATGTATACGTCTCCAACACGTTTTAATTTGTATGCTTTTGCTTGTAATCAGAGTAGAGCATGAGTCTATAGGGTGTTGTCACGTAAAACTCGCTATCTCCATCTTCTCTTTTTATATTCTGAAGAGGGCAAGCTAGAAATCTTGTTGGCTTTCCAGATGTTGAGTCGACAGAATTTGGAGCCTCGGGAGTGACATGAAGGGGCTGCATTCCTACTGATTATCCCACCCCTCTTCCCTTGCTTCCTTCTAACAAAAAATTGTTAGTGTTTGTGTCTTTCCTATTGTACTGCAATTTTCAACTGCTTTGGAAATTCAGTAGAACTGATTTCAAACACAGCTTTGAGAAAACTGTCCAGAATTGTATTCGGTTATGGTCACCTTAGAGGAAGTTTGCTTCTCTGTATTCTTGAAGGTGGATACCAATCCTCAAGGTTCCATTTTTAATGGTGTAACCTTCAGGCTTCAGCAAAACTACTAGATTGAACAAGTGGAGGTCTTCTATTGAGTTTTGTCAGAAATCAATGAAAATTGTTGGCCTTTGTTGTGCACAAAATTGTACATACATTCTCCTCTTGTATATATAAACATCTACACAGTGAAACTACAGAAGTTTAAACACAAATATATAAACTTTACAGTAGTTCTTTAGGGTGGGATTTGACCTCAGGGAAAAAACAAACTACTGTACAATTATCTACTAATCTCTATCAGTGGGCTTTGCTTAAACTGTAATATTTGCCTCTGTTTCTAGAGGGTGGCAGTCTTAGAGTAGGTTCTGACCCACTTCAAGATTTAGCAAACCTCAATAGATTTATATGCGTCTTCCCAGTTTTTGCAACACATTTTATTTTTTACATAATAAAATTTATTCAACCCTGTATATTCCTGTCTGAAGATTAATAGCAACAAGATTTTGATGGTACAAACATGTCACTTCTTACATGTTATTGTGGAAATAATCTACGTTTTAGTTATACTTATTTTAATTGTTTTTTAATTTACAGACAGCCTATGCTAATCTTCGCTGTTTTTACCTGCATCAATTTTCACACTAGTGTATAATAACATGCCCTTACTAGCTTATCTTTGGTGGGTGCACATTATCATAGAATTTTGTTTCTTTTGTTGCCAATTATTGATGAAGCTTGTATCCTTGAAATTTGACCCTTCAACAAAAAAAATCTTAGTTTGATGCCATGCAAACCCCTCCTGGTTCTCATTGTCTTCCATTCCACATTATCATCTTATTTGATCCCATTTACTACAATGGATGAAGTGAGCATTCTTTATATTCTCTCCAACCTTTATTTCCACTGGTACCTTTTGCTATTATTGCAAGACCACTCTCCAATCCTCACAGCCAGTTGCTCCCATGCGTGGAGTACAACATCTAGAGTTGGGCCTTCGAGAAAATAATTGAAATGATACTGGAGAGTTACCAGCAACCCTGGAAGGGTGGGAGGGTTTACCATTCGTAAAAAGACACGCTTCCATTTGGATAAAAAGGGAGTATCCTTGAAACAAGTACTTTTTAAAAAAGTGCTTTAACAAAGATGATACTTCGAGGGCTTCACTGCAAAGATCAGACTAGGATAGCAACAAGTGAGGACTTTCCGCTTTTAGGATAAATTTGCAGCTTAGAGCAGTACAGTTTTAGCTTGGATCAATGGAGAGAGCTAATTGTGGATGAGTGCATGTTTGTTTGTTGAAGTCTTTTCTTCACAATTGAAGGTTTCGCTTATTATTTCCAACCATCATACCCCATTCAGGCAACATTACAGCTCTACCAAAAACTAAACCAGTCACTCAAGTTTCAAAAGTAAAATGCAGGGCAGTTAAATGGAAGAAACGTGAAGTGGGAGTGCAATTGAAGTGGGTTTGAAAACTGTTGAAAAATATACAGTTGGGTATTCGACTAGCTGCCAGTTTTAGTTTGATTTGTTTGTAACTAAAATGTACTTGTTCATAATCCGTGGGAAGCTGAATGTTTTATCAATCCCATAGTTGTTTAATATTTATGTGTGTTTATGGTGCATAGTAAAGGCAGTGCTACAAAGTGTACTTGTGTGTATTTTTCCTTTGTCTCTCTAGGTGCTATTGTTGCAATCTTTCTCATTCATGAAAACGATGTTATAGATTCTACAGGCATGAACTCTCTCACTAGAGGGGTCCATGGTCATGGGATTTTCCTGGAGCGTACTCCTTAGTCCGTGACAGTAGCTTTCTGTTTATTAGAGTTGTGTTCATCCAGTTTGATTTGCTACTTGATGGGTTATTTAACCTATGTAGGGATTGAAGCATGTGTTGGTCACGTTTCACTGTTTTCTTGCAATATGAGATGGCAACTTTCTTTTAGTACATTGTTGGAAGACATGCATTCTCTGATCTTTGTTCTACATGCCATATTTTCTTGCTACTCGAGCATAGTGATCCACTTAGAGAGGATTGCATTAGAAAAGTATAAAGAGGGGTCTATTCAAGCGATGAGATTTGAACTCAATAAAACACAGAATCAAGATCGTAATGAGACAGTCAATTGACCAAAAGGGATATGTCAAGAATGGCCAAAGTATCCAATAAATTACTTGCTAGATCATGCCTCTAAAAAAAAATATGGATCTGGCATGAGAGTAGCAGAGAAGAGTAAGATCAGGATACTAGACTCTTACGGAATGGAACTTACTGATCCCAACAACTTGACATTTGACCACGTCTCTGTCTCCTTACCATGCGAGGTGCTTTAAAGGATTAAGTAAATGCTTAGGATTTTTTTCAAAAGAATTGATGGGAAGCAGTGAAAATAAGTA
Source organism: Pseudotsuga menziesii (assembly GCA_001517045.1). Taxonomy (NCBI): domain Eukaryota; kingdom Viridiplantae; phylum Streptophyta; class Pinopsida; order Pinales; family Pinaceae; genus Pseudotsuga; species Pseudotsuga menziesii. Next base: position 344,582 of record LPNX011089911.1, on the reverse strand, counting down.
ATTCAACCAGAGGCAAGATAGTTCAACTTAGCTTAATATGTAATTTCAAACAGAAATTTAGAATCAAAGTGTAGGTTCCCCGTTGTCAAGAACTAGAGTTAGCAATAAAATCTCTTGCAGGCTGAAAGAGCGAGTCTCCTCTGGAAATTTAGAATGTCGTTGTACTTGTTGTTGGTCGCATCGGATTTATCATTTATAAACCTCAGAGTTTCCCTCTTGTGAGTTTTTTATGCCATTGAACTATGTATTTCCCTTGATCAAGAAGATACCTGGTAGTTTGTTATTATAAATTCCTTTACAATTGCCCTTGCCTACAAAATGTGCTAAAATATACCTCTCAAGAAGAGTATGTTGTCAATTAAAAGTCTGTTTATCCTGCCCAATGGTTGCTTCACAAAAACAACATAGTAAATTGATTATAAGTAGTAAATTAGAATAAACACTGTACTCCGAAATGTTTGAAAAAATGCAGGGTTTGATTGAACTTAGTCAATTGTTTATAGCAGAAACCCTAACAGATTCCTCTGCAAAGCTTGGGGAAAATACAGTTTTGTCTTTATTTTCATTAAACAATTTTTAGCTTTGAAAAGAGCTATTTGGCTTTGATAGATCGTGGAGGATTCGACATCTTTACCGCATGGTTACGTTAACTTGATGCAATCGGCAGTTGAAAACCCTACAGAAGCGATTCCTGATGAGAATTTTGTTTCTACACCAGCAACAGCTATCATAAGTGAACGCCAAGTGCATTGATAAATTCTGAAGGACTCCAACCTAATTTGTTGAACTACACTAGTGCTGATCAAATATCAACTGAGAATCCAGAGGTCTCTCTCTTTCAAGTGACAAAAATTGTATCTGAAAAGCAAGAACTGAGCTTTGTAGGGAAGGTCCATATTCCAGAAGAGTAGATTTTGTGTTTGTGCAATAGAATTGTACCTAATGCTGCACCAAACCAATGCCCTGATATCAAAATCAATTTTAATACCTTGAATCACCTATCCTTGCCGACAATTGGCCTCTACGGGGACACGCGAACGATGGGTAGAATATTGAAATAGATGGGTGTGGTATATGATTTGATTCACATGCAAATGGAGGAAGAAAAGCTCAAGCCAGGTTTGTACGTTGGAATTTTGAAGCAGGTCATAATCGTTTTTTCGTTTTTTAATGGCATCAAGGAACCCATCTCAAAAATGCATCAAGGAAAGAGGTTTCCTGCAATTTTATACGTTACGTAGTGGACCTGTGTGATGATATTTATGTGTGCATTGAAGAGTATAACCTTCTTGAAGCTCTGGCTGCTTCATTCATCTCCACTTCTCATAGACATAGACGAACTCAAAGACTCAAGATAAGCCATGTTCAAAATTCTGAGAATGATGTCAGGGTTTCTTCTTGTTTCAACCTAAACATAAGGAGTTATATCAGTATTAGGCCACCTCCTGAATGTCTGGCGATACCCAGACATACACTGTTCTTTGCTGAGGGATATCATCGCAGTCCTTTTACCATGCAGGTTCAGGTCAGTAATTCTCCTAATTACAAAGTTGATAAAAAATTAGGTAATGGTGGATATGGTCAAGTTTACGTTGGGCGCAGATTATGTGGAAGCATAGATCGCACATGAGCAAATGCTTTGGAGGTACTGATCTCCTTGTGAAAATTAGAAACTTGTAAACACAGACTGCATGGGTGATGTAGCATACGTGTGAATGTTGAAGGAGTGCTTGTTTTGAGCTAGAATGGTTCTTAAAAATGATGTCTTGTTTTATATGTAGGTTGCTTTAAAGTTTGAGCACCGCAATAAAAGCTGTGCCAATGGTCCACCTTATGAGTGGGAAGTCTACAAGTAAATATCTTTACTCCCCATTTCTATTTGATTCATCACCTTCTTTGCCGCAGTGCTCATTTTACTGGGTACGGTTTTTATATGTATTTACTGTGTCTTTACAGTATGCTTGGTGGAACTCATGGGTTGCCTCAAGTTCATTATAAGGGGCGACAAGGAGATTACTATATTTTGGTATGTTGGCGCATTGATTGTGGTAATACTGCATCAATTTCATTGCATTGTCCATGAACTTTGATTATGCCTGCTACAGCATTTTTTCTAAGACATGCTTTAAAATAAAGCCATTTAGTTGTGATAATGGTGGCATCGTATTCTTGTTGTTTGTTAATTATTATGCATAGTAATATTTTATCCAATTTTACAGGTTATGGATATGATGGGGCCTAGTCTTTGGGATGTTTGGAATAATGCTGGTCAAGTGTAAGAAATGATTATTCTTTTATTGCTTCATTGTATTACTATGGCCTTGGACAAGGCATATTGCATATTTTAAGTAATTTTTACTCTAATTGTGATTGCCAATGGATATTTGAGACAGGATGTCGGCCCAGATGGTCGCGTGCATTGCACTCGAGGCAATATCAATATTGGAAAAGCTGCACATTAAAGGGTATGATTTAATGTAGATTTTGTGGCTTATTGCAATGATTCATTTCTTTACATAAATACTAATAGTTATGATTTTCCATTTTAGATTTGTCCATGGAGATATTAAGCCAGAAAATTTCTTAATGGGACACCCTGGTACCTCAAATGAGAAAAAACTATTTCTGGTAGATCTTGGTTTGGGTAAGTTTTATTTTATTTACTTTAAAGTCTTACACCAAAAAAATTGTATTAGATAGCTTCACGTCGCTGTCTTGGTATTCACTTATTATTCATACCCCATTTGGATTACATGATTTCAATTTTCAAAATGACATTATGATTAAACCGTGTCAAATGTCTGTCATTTAAATTTCTATCAATCTATTTTAAAAGGTGTGGAGAGAAATTTCAACTTTAATTAGTAGTATTGAAATTCCTTGTATTTAATTTTAGGCATTGCCTTGCTTTTTTTTAAGTTTCGTTATTTTAAAAGGTTTGGAGAGAAATTTCAACTTTAATCAGTAATACTGAAATTCCTTCTATTTAATTTTAGGCATTGCCTTTCTTTTTTTTAAGTTTCGTTATCTGATTTTTAAGAAATAACCCGGGGATTCATAATGTTTCTTTTTTGTTGCAAGCTTGGGGCTTTTGCATTCAAATTTCACCCACAGCGTTATTTTAGAGGATTATAGCACTTCTATGAATAGTTTTCAAAATATATATCATTAAGGATAAAAGAATTACCAGATAGAACTCAGCATATAAGAATAATCATTTGTGAAGGATAAAGCATGTTGTAGATATCATTTTTCTCCATACCATCTAATTCTCATTTGATTTAGGTATATCTCAGAGAGAGGAAAGGAGTTGAACATGTGACTGGTTGACTCCCTTGATTACGATCATCTTTTGCTGAGGATATTCAATTTTAATGATAATTTGCTCTCTATGTAAAATCATTCTTGTTCATCCATGCAAATTTCATAAGATACAACTTGCTACACAACTGGCCAAATAATTTGAATTTAATTAAATATTCAGCAGGACATTATTTATGGATAATTCAGAATTAAGGAAACAAAAACTGAACAAATCACTACTGTTCTACATTAATCATCATCCTACACCACTAATGTATTTTTGTTATCCAGCTTCAAGGTGGAAGGATGTATTGACTGGTAAGCACGTTGACTATGACCAGAGGCCAGACATATTCAGGGCAGTGTTTGCATTTGTGAATTCCTTCGATATTATATTTATGTTTAATTCTCCCTCCTCTCCCCCAGATATGAACTAACATTCTGCTTGTGATCAGGGGAACTGTACGGTATGCAAGTGTCCATGCCCACCTAGGTAGAACAGGAAGTAGAAGAGATGACCTTGAGTCATTGGCATACACCTTGATATTCCTTCTTCGAGGCAGGCTACCTTGGCAAGGTCACCAAGTAGTTCAAGAATTTAGTATTTTGGTACCATGCTTTCAAGATAAGGTCCTCTTTTATCCTGAGGTACTTGTAAGGAGTGTTTCTCTCTCTCTTTCTTTTGCAGGGTGACACAAAAGGTTTTCTTGTTTATAAAAGTAAGATGGCAACTTCATCGGAAGCAATGTGTTGCCTCTACCCACCTCCTTTCAAAAAATTTCTTCAAGCAGTTGTCAATATGAAATTTGATGAAGAACCAAATTATCTAAAGCTTATAACTCTTTTTGATGGCATTTTGGGGTCAAATCCTTCAATGAGGCCAATCAACACAGATGGAGCTCAGAAGGTATTGGATGCTCTTTGTTTAGGGTTTTGAAGTTGGAATGGAATTGAAATTTTAACATAATTAGCATATTGAGTTTGTGAAAATGCAAGTGCAGTACCTTTTTTTGTCATTAATTACCTTCATGTTTGTCTGTTTTGCTTGCTATTTTGGTGAGTCTCTCTTGGGAATCCTAAGCAACATCTGAAAGCTTCGATGGATATTGGTGTATGATAGGATTGATATTGGTGTATTGATGGTATAATCTTTCTTATGCCTTATCATGTTCCAGTTGCATGGAATTTTTTTGTTGCTCTGTTTCCCTGTGCTTCCGTTGTCTCCTGACATTCTTGGGATCATAATTCTTTTCTTATATTTGTTAATTGATTAGTTTTAGATTTTGGTGTATTGATGACAATATCATCTTTTCTGTAGAGTGTTTAGGAATGCTCTCAGGCATAGTTAAAGCAATAATTATATTCTTACTTGGGTTACTCATGGTTATTGAAATATTTGTTCTTTTGAGAGTGTTTTCTAATTTCTTCTATATATTTATTATATATGGTTTGATTTTCCTCTGTTCAGCTTTTTTCTGTTCAGCATTTTTCTGGTTATAGCAAGGAAAGCAAGAGCCTGGACACTGAGGTCCATTGAAAATATATATTGGGAGGTAATGTAGCTACATACACGAAGGCAGAATTTAGCTTTATAATGAATTTGATGGTTTTTGTAAATATCTTGATTACAGGTGATGTTCTATGTAATAACGTTTTTTGAATAATTCAATAAAGTACATTGACAGTGAAGCTTTAGGAAGTTCTGAAAATATTTAGAAGTTCATACTACTAGGTAGAAGTGCAACTATTTTTTCCACCCATGTTAGTATCTTCTAGTGATGTTAGTTGAAGCTGATGTTACTTAGAGGTTGAGCTCTGTATCTTCATAACTAGGTTTTGTTTAATATCTTTCATAACCATTCATTGGTATGTATTGGCATATCAATATCAGTTTAC
>LPNX011089911.1:326433-339253 GCA_001517045.1 Pseudotsuga menziesii | reverse complement strand
GCTGAGATAGAGATTGTGAATTGAATTTATAACTTTTTGAGTTATTTTACAAGAAGGCATTCAAGGTTTGGTTTCGTAATTGCTATTGGAAATGGTATAAATATTCTTTCCATCAAAATTAGTTATGTGTTAATGTTTGGCAACTTCAAATTTAATCCTAATGAAATTTGGGTAAGCTCCTTTCCAACTTGGTGAACTGAAATTCATGGGTGTGAATTATCATTTATGGATTAATGAAATGTGGGTAAGCTCCTTGCCAACTTGGTGAATTGAATAAAAAAAGATTGTTTGTTGAAAGTATCCATGTAAATTGTAAATGATTTAAGCACAAGGGATTAGCTCTCTGATTGTCGTTAATGTTGCCTTGGCATTTGGTTAGCATAGTGCCACCAGGTGACTTAATACATATTATTCATGGGAAATTATCAATAAATGCGAGGAAGCATCCTTTTATATTTTAAGGTTTCCCTTGAGAAAGGTGTAAATGAGTTGTAGTTCTGTTGAAAACATTTTCACTGTATTTCGCATCCGTTGAAAGCACCTTTGCACGATTAACTTTTTAGATGCACAATTAACTTTTTTAGATGCACCTTCCTTGGAGCAATTATAGGCCTAGCATGAGATTCTACCAACCTTTCATATATGATTGATGTTTGCTAATCGATGAATTGCAGAATCTAAACAATGTTTCTTTGTATGTAGGATCTTCAAAGAATATTAACATAGACCGGTTGCACAAGGTCTGGCATATCTCCATCACGACATCACGATTGTAACCCATGTATTATTCACACAGATGAAAAAACTTCCAACATTCTCTTAGATGACAATTTTGAAGCACATTTATCAGACTTTGGCATTGCCAAGTGTATCCCCTCTGCAAATACTCACACCTCTACCTATGTTATGGGTACCATTGGTTACATTGACCCTAAATATGCAAGGACATCGAGGATTAACGAGAAGTCTGATGTGTACAACTATGGAATTGTTCTTTTAGAGCTACTAACTGGGAGAAAAGCTGTGTATAACGACTCTATTTTGCTTCAGCTGGTAAGATGATAAGATTTATATTCTGCCAATTTGCTTCACTTGGCTTTGTTCTCTTCGTCTTGGGAAAATACAGAAATAACCTTCAGTTTTATTGACATGGCCATTTGAATGTAGATTCTATCAAAAGCAGACAACAATACAGTAATGGAAGTAGCAGCAACCTGCACCGATCTTGGGGTTGTAAGAAATATCTTTCAGCTTGCACTCCCACCATGCATGAGGTTGCCATAGTTTTGCACTCATTAGTACCAGCTTCCAAACAGTTTCAAAATAAATTGGCTTGTTAGGTTATACTGGTTAGGCAATGATAGATACTGGACTACCTGTTCTCAGTTACCCGCTAACAATTACCTTCACGGCGTATTATTGCACCTTCCTTGGGGCAATTGCTAGTTTAAATTGTGTTAGATACTAGGAATGCGCCGAGTTTGACGAATTACCCTTGGTTTGATTTGATGATGGTGACTCTGGAGTCTGATCTCAGTCACGACGAGGCTTTCGCACTTCTCACGACTTGAATAGGTTTTTACGGGGCGGCCTTTTCCACGATATTGAATTGACATACTTCGTACGTAGAGCTTTGCAATTCACACTTGGTAAACGATATCATTTGAAAGCTTTGCAATACAGACTTAGAAAACATTATAATTTGAATGTTTAAATAATTTGATAAGTTATAATTTAAGATTGAAGTGTTATTAAAAGGTTACTTGTTTTTCATGTGTAGTTGTACAACAACTCTTTATTTTTATGGAGTAGTTATTATGTCTTCTACAAGGGATATATATGAATTTGTGAGGGCTATTATTTAGAGTAATTTGTAGTAACTTTAACAAAAACATGTAAGTTAGACTAAAGTTGTGTATTATTTTTTTATTTTTTAAAACTATTTTTGTGCCTATTCAATGGTTAGTACACGTGACCTTTCTCTAGGGTTTTGTGCGGAGGACCGGCCACACAATGACATCAGCATAGGTTAAAATTTACATAACATGGATAGTAGTGTTGGCAATATTGTATGTAGGTGGTCCTCTCGAGGTGGTATTACTCCGAGTATGTTTTTTTGGTATTACTCCGAGTATCTTTTTTTTAAAGAGTCAAATAAAATGAAACAAACACTTGAAGCACTTAGAGTGAGAAGTGTAAGACTCGGTTATTGTGACTGCTACTCAGTATTTTAATTTAATTAATGCCCAGTTTTGGCTTACAAGTAAGGTGGCCTTGGGTTTTTAGTGGCAAGACCTAGCAACCAGGTGTTGTAAACATTATTGATTGTGTTAGTCTCTTCTTTCCTTATAGATAGAGACAACATTGCCTTCTCTGTAACCCAAATAAATAATTTAAATTGATAATAGAGGTGAATGTCCCCGACGAGGTGGACATTTCTTCAAGACATTTCTTTAGGTAGTCATGTATGCCATTATTGCACCTTGACCGTCCTTTCAGACATGGGAACCTATTCTTTTATTTCTCTGCTAACTCTCTCTTTCGGATGCAGTTACCTCCCAGAATTCCTGTGCTTGTGTCTTCTTCGTTGTAGGAATTTGAAAGCATTTGACGATTACGTAACTCTATCTTTTGGATGCAGTTACCTGCGAGAATACCTGTGCTTGTGTCTTCTCCGTTGTAGGAATTTGAAAGCATTTGAGGATTGCGCTTAGGAGGACACCGGGGTCCCGTCTTACTGGAGGTGACTGCAATGAGCTAGGAGCTTGCTGGAGGTGACTGCAATGAGCTGGGAGCTGTTGGTCTCCGTGGGTGTTCCATCCTTCACCTAGATTAGTCTCCTTCGACTGTTCATGGTGTGATCCTGCTGCAACCATTCTTTTGTGTCTTTTTCTGGGTGCTTGTGCTATTGCTTTCAAATATATTTGGGGCTATTCATTTCACGAAACAAAAACTTCCTTTTTTTGTTTTTTATGTCAAATTTTTTTTTCTTTCATCAAAAATCTGTCTATGTTTTTAAAAGTGTTATGTTTGTAAACAATCTCTGCAATGGGGTGAGTTATTCTGTGTGAAACATTTTTGTTGTAATTTGTTATTTTTTCATCTTCACGTATTTTCTGGGGCCTGGACTATTGGATTGGATTATACTGTTTCTGAGGTTTCCCAACTTGGTAGATGCGTTGTGGTTATTTTTTGTCTTATAATGGTCACTGCAATGTGAAAATAGGTAGTTAAAACTTTATGTGAAAGCTATGTTAGATATTTCTGTGTGGTAATGGACTTGTTTTCGGGTGCTGCTTTTGTATGAGAACCATCGACCACTAGCATTAAATGTGGTCATTTGCAAAGGGTTTCAGTTGCTTTCATAATGAGCTTCTACTTCTTTTTTTTCCTTGAGCTTCGGCTCTGCCAACATGGTAGATTATTGGACAAAAGGGTTTTTGAATCTTTTACTCTCGTGGTTTTGAAAGGACTTCAATATTTGATAAAAGAAATCATTATTTATGAAGTTATTTCTTTGATTGCTTTATGTTATGTGAGTGAGATTCTTATATGAAGCACCTATTTATAAATATTTTGTTTGATGTATTGCAGGTTTTGTAGCTGGTTTGGTAGCTCGAGTATACTCAGGAATGACATATGGCATGCAGGAGGCACGTGGTGTTCACGAACTCAGGAATGACATATATGCAATGCAAGAGGCACATGGTGTTCATAACTGGGTGAGAAAATGATGCTCTCTAATCACTAGATATTATTCATTATGATATGAATTTGGTTGAAATGATTGTTTTTGGTTGTTTTAATCTGTGAAGAAAAATGCACTGGTAGGAGGAGCACTTGCTGGTGCAGCATTGTCTCTGACCCACTTCAACCCTCGGCATGATAGTGTTGTTCAAGCAGCAATAATTGGGGGAGCCATTGCCACAGCTGCTGAGTTTCTCAAAAACCTCTCTTATTGAAAATTTTCGCTTGTTTTGATTATTGTGGATCCCTTTTCTAAGCATAAATAGTGTATAACCTTTGAAAAATTAAATATTGAGTGGAATGTAAATGTTTAGAAATGCAACTTTTCATAGTTGCAAATATTTTTTACCTAGAAGGAGGCTTTTGCACTTCTCACAACTTGAATACGTTCTCACGGGGCGGCCTTTTCCACGACATTGAAGTGACATACTTCATAAGTAGAGCTTTGCAATTCACACTTGGTAAACGATATCATTTGAAAGCTTTGCAATACAGACTTAGAAAACATTATCATTTGAATGTTTTGGGCATAATTTTTGAAAATTGACTAAGGCTAGTTTGAAGTAATTTGGCATGAAATTTTCTATTATCATACTTACTTATCACAGTTACTTTATTTGTGGTTTAAGATTGAAGTGTTATTAATAGGTTATTTGTTTTCTATGTATAGTTGTATAAACAACTCTTTATTTCTATGGAGTAGTTATTATACTTGGCTATTAGCTATTTTAATATTTTTTTTTCAAATTCGAAAAAATATAGACTTAGTCCATGCCAAATTCTAAGATATAAACACTTGTGGATATAAATATGCTTAAATCCATGAAATTTAGGTTTAGATAAAGCCTTCCTAGAATAGACCATGAATGAGTGAACATTTAAAGCACTCCTTGTATTAGGTCATAGTTTGGAAAACTACATAAAACTTACCCTTAAGAATCTAGTAAACTATCAATAAGCTTTTAGTGTTATTTATTAGACCAAACCATACATGCAAAAGCACCAAGAATGTGAAAGCTTAAGCTCGTCAAAATATTTTCATGAAATATATCTATTTAAAAATGTTTCATTGATGCAATTTAAATACTTAATAATTATTTATAATTTTATTAAAGAAAATTATACAAATTCATAAAATTGAAAATACATTGATATTGGGGATAACTTGATTCAATAAGTATCATTATTTAAAAAAATAATAACAATTTATTAATTATTATTTAAAAAATAATAATAATTTATCAATTATCTTTGGCTAACTTAGTAATACTTTTAATGAAATTAAATAATTTATGATTTTATGATAAAAAAATGGAAATGACTATACAAAAAATTGGATTGTTTCTTACAATTTGGAGTAATTTCATTCCAACACAAACCACCATGACCAAAGTTTTGAGCATCCCATGTCATTTATTAATTATATTTTCAACTTTGTATATTTGTTGTTAAAAAAAAAACACTTTACTATTTCCCTCCAAAACTAAGAGACAATTCAAGATTAAATGACTATTTGTCTCTTCATCCTTTCTTTACATCATGCACACCAACTTTAAAAAAATAAGAAAAAAAATATTTAAAATTTTCTAAAACTACATAAAACTTTACTTTAAAAATATAGTAATCCAACAACATGCTTCGAGTGGAATTCAATTATTTATTCAACCAAACTAAAGATAGAAAATAACCAAGAATATGAAGCTTAAATTGATCAAAATATTTTTATGAACTATATATATTTAAAAATGTTTAAATCATGCAATTTTAATATTTAATAATTATTAATAATTTTTTAAATGAAATGAATAAAAAAATAGAATATATATTAATATTGCAAATATTTTGATTTCCATATGAATCATTGGTCAAATAAAAATAGATTTAATCCTAATAGAAGGGGATTGTTGATGCATAAAAATAGGTTGTACATACCAAATACAACATAAATCAAATTAATTGTAATGAATGAGTTACATAAATGACCATATTTAGGACATCCTCGATATGATAAGATGATCTCACCATGATGAGAAAATATTTATTTTGTCCTAACATGAAGAAAGAGGTAGCAAATTACTTATCTCGTTGCATAGAATGCTAGTAAGTCAAGGAAGAACACCAACATCCAGTAGGGTTGTTGCAACCGCTACCCATTCTCGAATGGAAGTGGGAAACAATTAGTATGGATTTTATAACATGCCTACCTAAAAATTTCAGACAACATGATTCAATCATTGTCGTAGTCGATAAATTAAGTAAAGAAGGTCATTTTATTCCTATAAACTCTACATATAAGGCTATTAACATTGCATATATTTTTATGATAGAGATTTTTAGGTTACATGGTGTGCCAAAGGTAATAGTATCATATAGAGACACAAAATTTACAGGAAACGTTTGGAAATATTTTAAAGGGTTAGTTATACAGTTGAACTTCACTACTGCATATCATCCGCAAACAAATGGGAAAAGTGAAATGGTTTACCAAGTCCTATAAGACATGCTAAGAATGTATGTAATGGACAAACCATGTAAGGGTGGAGACTATCCACACTTAGTAAAATTTTCTTATAATACTAATTTTCAAGTATCAACATGTATGAGTCCTTTTGAAATTATGTATGGACATAAATGTAATACTCCAATTTCTTGGAGGAGGTCCAGTTGATAGGTTAACGTTAGCACCCGATTTATTAAAAGATATGGAACTAAATGTGAAATATAATGTCCCCAAAAATTGAAAATAATTTTTTTTTTATAGGCTAGTGAAAACTACCCAAAGGGAATCATTATTACTCATGCAGAATTACATGTGCTACATATACTTTCGATTTCTTCAGAAACTTCCCATATTGTCTTGTCAATCTCTTATCCATTCAGTGATTATTAGTTCGTTTACTTCTTATGTCTTAATTCTGTTATTTAAACTATTTATACATCTTAGTTATTACTATCGGTGAATTAATGAATTATATAGATCATTGTTTTACTCCTGCACATGTGTACTTTGTTTATTTAATAAAAACTAACTTAACTTTGTTGATGGGAACAAAGTGGTCAAGTGGTAGGACTTGTTCTCCCATGACAATATGAGAGGTAAGATATTACTTGGTTACGCAGGCTTACTTAGTTCAATCGAACTAAGGCACCTCTTTTATTTACTTACGCAGTTCATTACTTTGCGACATGATGTGATGTAAAGTGTGTTGACCGTCTTGATCCTAGAGGACCCGCTGCTAGTTGTTATGCTACTTATCGACTTGGTTTTATAACTTGGTAAGTGTCATTATTGTCAATGTAGCTACTATGGCTAAATTTCCTATACACTAATTATTCTTCGTTATGTTTTAAATTCGTTAGTCTATATTTCATTAATACACTTTACGTTCTAAGTATATTCTTACTATACCTATTAACAACTCTTATGTCCTTTTATTGACAGGTTATTTCATTGGATCAAGAGCAGACCTTGATCCTAATATAGGTAAATACATTACCATGGCATACTTCGTATGCCATGGTTCTTATGCTTTGAGACTTGTGACAAAAAGGAGACAAGTCCTAAACTTTAAACCTAGGGTTTATGTATTATTTAAAAACCTAAACTTAAGACTCACCTATGGACTAGCGCATACCATGTACGAAACCATGCTTTAACAAACTTTGTATTAAAAGGAGGATTGTGCTAGTGTAGGGTGGCAAAGATATAACATATGGTTACACCATATGTTACATGGGTTTAAGCTTTTGCATGGTGAATGAAACCCACGATAATGCAACGAATTTGAGCCATGGAAGAGTGGATTTGAAATTTTGATAGTGGTTACAAGCTGGTGCATTTAACGTTCTTGGTAATCGTGGAAGCCCCAAGCTTAGGGCTTGGCTCATCATTCAGTTTGGTCGTTTCTCTAGGGTCTGTGGAGAAATGGGGTCTTGGCTCTATGCTGTCAAGGAGACTATGCCTTGGAGATTAAGGTAAGCTTATTCTGGTTTCACGACTGCATTTTATGCTTGGTTTTGTGGCTCCTTCGTATTTAAACTTCTCAACCCTATAATGTTTGGTTGTGGTTGCAAGTGGCGAGGTAACGATGGTGGGGTGGCTCCATACTTCACTGTAGCTCCAATGTGTTGCACTTGAGGCCACAGTAAACCTGCTATTCAAGATTATGCTTGTCATCTTTCAGCCCTGTGGGCAGAGATAAGTTTCGAATCGTTGTTGGTTGGGGTTTTATGCTGTAGTGATTTCGATTTTTCCTTCGGGCTTATGATTATAGACTTGGGTTTTAAATGTTGAGGCATTATGCCATGAATCGATTCTGTGTAATTTCATTTTAGTTATGTAAATCGTTATTTTTGGTTTTGGGCTTTATAGCCATGGCCTGCACCATTGTTTGCAATGGTGCCATAGCCCATTGGCATGCCTGCGTAAACCTTGTTCTCAGCCTTTAATGGCGACTTTGTACCAGACTTCGGATCTCTTTGTAAATAGATATATGTATTGTTTTTATATAATGGTAATGGTTAACTTGATATATTGTATATACGATTTTCTTATGCGTTTTAATTGGGCACTATACTTAAATGGAGTTAGGGTTTTAAAAGTAGAGGCATTCGCCTAATCAGATGCTCTGTGTATAATGCCATTTATTCACTTGGACATTGTAATATTTTGACAGTGTGGGTAAAGGCCATGCCGTAAATGGTATGATCCTTTCCCATTGTGTTGCGATAGCTTGTATATTATTTGTTTATGGTATTTGGTTTTTATGTAAATTGGACTGTGTATTAAAATTGTTATTGGCCGAGGCCGTGCAGTAGCTAGGGTCTACGACCTCACAGCTAGTGTATGCATCGTTATTTATATGACATTTTATGTGTTTGTAAATTACAGCCCATGTGCTTAGTGTATATCATCGCCTGTGTACAGATATAAACAATGGATTTATATAAAAGATTCATTCCTGTTCAATTCATTATGGGTGAAATCATGAAGTTGGGTTTCTATTCCGTGACAAATGCGCTTTCGAAATCGTATTTTAGAATCTTTCGGCCGAACTAATAATATTTTCGGCCGAAATAATGTAAACCTTTTCGGCCGAATATTTGTTCTTTCGGCCGAAAGATCAAAGTTAACGTCGTGTCTCGTACTTAACGGCTTGCACAGTTTGCCGGGGAAATCACATCCGGATAGGACCGTTGGTCTAATTAATTTTTCGGCCGAAGAATTATTCGGCCGAACAAACTTTCGGCCGAAGAATTATTCGGCCGAAAAAAGTTTCTATATATACAAACGGAAGATTACTGTATAATGTTTTTTGCACCCGCGATGATGACGATGATGATGATTCCTGTGTTCTTTCCCGGGTTGTTGTGGTGGCTGGTCGTTTAGGCTGTGGTGGGCTATACGTTTAGGCTGTGGGTTGCTGTGGTGGCTGTTCGGGCGGCTCTGTCGGCTGTGGTGGCCTGTTCATTTAGGGTGCGGGTTGCTGTGGTGGCTGTTCGGGCGGCTCTGTCTGCTGTGGTGGCCTGTTCGTTTAGGCTGTGGGTTGCTGCGGTGGCTGTTCCGGCGGCACTGTCGGCTGTGGTCGCATGTTCGTTTAGGCTATGGTTTGTTGTGGTGGCTGTTCGGGCGGCTCTGTCGGCTGTGGTGGCCTGTTTGTTTAGGCTGTGGGTTGTTGTGGTGGCTGTTCGGGCGGCTCTATCGGCTATGCTGGCTTGTTCGTTTAGGCTGTGGGTTGCTGTGGTGGCTGTTTGGGCGGCTCTGTCGGCTGTGGTGGCCTGTCGCTGTCGGCTCTGTTCTCTGTTCTCGTGTGGTCTACTATTTTTCTTGGTAGCTGTTTCGCTGTTTTAGCTGCTGCAGTCATGGTGGCAGTGACATTGGTTTTGTTCCGCATTGGTTGCTGCTTCCGGTCGGCCTTCTGTTTCCCGTTGCTGCGGCTGAGGTAAATACACTACCCATCTGCCCCTCTTCAATTTTCAAAGATCATCAGCAAAATTAATAAATGAAAAACTATAGGAAACGAATGACCAGGAAGCAAACAGGTGCTATTGTCGGTTCGCCATCTGTGCATTGATAGATCTGCCCCATGGCCCTTCCACTATAGCCCAACCTAGTCTCCAGTCACTCTCTATGTATGCAATGCAAGCGAATGACTAGTTAAATGAACTCGAATAACATAGTGCTATCATCCTCGTTTATTCAATTGATTCAATTGCATTCGATGACCAAGTGGACTACTTCGTTTACCCAATTTCTAATTCAAGCTTCAGCTTGCTGCTGTCGCGGCCCGCTCCCACTAATAACTCTCTAATGCTATGCTCCTGCCACTCTGGTGGCCCATGAGCCTCTAGTCTCTCAACACCAAATTTTATCCATGAAGCCAACAAGCCTCCCAGGAATGAATCTAACTGTGTATACTATGTACCCTCATTGAAAAGAAAAGAAATGGCATTTCCAATCCCAGCTTATCTGCAATTTCGTAATCTCTTGACGTTTTGTTTGGGTGCAAGTTACTAGTTCAATACGGCTCTTTGACTGGGTAAGGTTAGTATAAGTGGTTGTCTCGGGTTGGATTGTGTAATGTTCCAGATTTACCTTGCTTGAGTGCTGCCATTCCGTAGGTGGAAATGCCCACTGTTCGGGTGCTCCCCCTATCCCCGCTTGTCTTCTGCAGCGTGTAATGCGCATATTAGTAAAAGTTTTATTGGTTTACCGGGGTGTGAGTCGTGATAGTAGGGTTCATTGTCTTATACGGCTTATAGGGTTATGTATATGAGGTGTTTGATCGGTTCTCTAAGTGTACGCAAGGGTTTATCTGTCTTTGTATGAGTTTCTATCTGTCTATGTTGAAAGCTAGTAATAGGTCAAGTATGTCATAGTATAAGGTGTATTCCGATTAGAGATAGATACAACTTATTACATTCTGTAGGGGATTATTTAGGGGTGTTTTTTAAGAGTTGGGGATGACATACACATATTTTATATACATCCCTTGTTTCAAAGTATAGTTTTTCTTATCGCATTATGCATAAGCATCCACCCACTGCGCTTTAAGTTTCAGTTATGGAAGCTCGTAACATTACTTAACTTAAAGATGGAAAGTGAGAAGGCGTATGCTGGCATTAAAGGCTGGCTCACTGGCTGGCATTAAAGGTCCAAAGAAAATTGAAATGGATGGCATGCATGTTCTTTAGTAAGATAAAAGCAGAAAGGATTGCATAAAAGGCTGCTTTTCCGGGCTCGTCAGTAGCAGGTACCTATCAGCTCAGCAAGCGCAAGTACCTAGGCATGCATGTCTACCTTCCATCACCAGGAATATCCCTTAGGCATACCTACAGGCTTACCAAACCCACAGGAACCCACTTTTTGGTTGTTTCCATGGTTTTAACTCTTTAAAGAAAAATAAATTGTAATGGTGAAATTTTCATATAATAACCCAGAGAAAAATGACACTTACAAATTTACATAAAACGTAAATTGACAGGCATGAAAACCACATGAACTTCATAAATTTTCCCTTTGACAGGTAAAGGGAATTTGAAATTCCAGGCCTGGTATGCATGACTAGCCTACGGCCTACTAGGCCAGGTTCCTTAGGAAAATTGACCAGCTTTAATAAATGAATCCTAGGATCTGACTTCTGTATCTTCAAATATCACCGTGTCAAACCCCAATTGTTGTTCCACTACTTGAGGGTTAAGATCCAACGAGATTCCATTGTAAGTGTATCCAAACATCCACATTGATCTAGTTCCAATGGAAGGAGTGTACTTCCTAGATGGTTTGCAGGTCTCGGTTGCATATGGGTAGGCATGGTTGTTAGCTCATTCCAGTTGAGTAGTCGAGCTACCATGCAATTGACTCCACTGCCCATTGAACAAGCACTATTGATAACGGTAGGTTTCCCATGGATCACTCTCAAAGCTTTAGAGTACAAAGATTCAACTATGTTTAACACTCTGCAAGGGGATGTCGTCCCCTTGAGTCGCCATTGTTAATTCTCAATTTTGGTGCACTACTAGAGGGTTAATATATAGTGAGTTTGCATCAGGTTGGTGCCATTGCAGATGTATGCAAACAAGCACATTTATCTTGTTCTTTCTAGAGCTAGCAGAGTTTGAGAGAACTACTATATGTAGCAATTTGTCTGTTTCCAGCAGCCTGAGATTTGAGGACTTGCATGACAGAGATGTATTCATGCTCCTTGTAAAAAAGCAAGTCCAACAACATTTCTTTTTGCTTTTTCCGGAAGATAGACTGATGTTGCTTCCCTGATCAAGCAACATGGGGAAAAGCAAAGAAAGGTTTAGATATTATTCTCTCTATGTAGTTGTAGATATATAAAACTCTTCATTTTTCATTCTTCCATTGCAAGAATGGACATCTATGGTAGCATGTCACCTGTGACTCACTATGATGCAATCAATTTTTTTGGATATCATATGGGTTTGGTTCAATCATGCTTTGTTCTAGATCCTTGAATAACTTGGGTCGCATTGGTTAATTGTGTGGCAATGTTACATGATTAAACCATATGGTTAGTTTTTTGTGGACTAAAAAATAAGTCCTTTGTCTCTTTTACTTCTTTAAGCTGCATCTTTAAGCTGCATGTTGTTTATGCCAAAAGAGTAGGGATGCTCTATCAGTGCTGTTTTCCCCTTGCATTTCTTGTATTCGTTTATTGTTTGCTAAATGTGTATGTGTTTACTGTTTCAGTTATTCTTCTATCGGTGTATCCCAAGTTGTGCCTATGAATGTGAATCATAGCCTCAATTAAACCACATCCTTTTTCGTACACATAAGCATAGTTGGGGAATTGAGTTGCATATTTCGACTCACCCCATGTCTATCTAGAAATGTAGTACGAGTGATACTCATTTTGGTTCCAATGCCTACTCTACCCACGCCAAAAAATGATTTTTTTAGACATTAAAAAGAACACCCATTGTGCATAATTTAAACACATATATACATATAACGAGTTCGATACAATCTCTATGCATTCATGTTGATCAAGGCCACTAGATCTTATCCATCCTCAATTCCAAATAGGTGAATTCAGAAGATCTACTA
>LPNX011089911.1:308597-324051 GCA_001517045.1 Pseudotsuga menziesii | reverse complement strand
TATAACCTTATAATTGTTGTTTGACTTGGGATAATCTACAGTCTCGGGGTCATCTTGGACCCAGCAGATGTGTATTGTGTAATCTTGACTCTGAAAACTGGCATCATTTTTTCCTTTCTTGTCCCTTTACCACTTCTATCTTCACACATTTCTCGTTCCGGATGGGCTTCCACTGGTTTGCCTTCACTTCTCCCTGCTGCTGGGTTGGTGATCTTCATTAGTGAAACCCATTATCTCACTTTTTTGACTGTACATTGCTCTGTCATCTCTTTCCTTGCCCACTGGTTTGCTTTCACTTCTCCTTGCTCCTGGGTTGGTGATCTTCATTAGTGAAACCCATTATCTCCCTTTTTTGACTGTACATTGCTCTGTCATCTCTTTCCTTGCCCACTGGTTTTCCTTCACTTCTCCTTGCTGCTAGGTTGGTGATCTTCATTAGTGAAACCCATTATCTCACTTTTTTGACTGTACATTGCTCTGTCATCTCTTTCCTTGCCCACTGGTTTTCCTTCACTTCTCCTTGCTGCTAGGTTGGTGATCTTCATTAGTGAAACCCATTCCGTAGGTGGAAATGCCCACTCTTCGGGTGCTCCCCCTATCCCCGCTTGTCTTCTGCAACGTGTAATGCGCATATTAGTAAACGTTTTATTGGTTTACCGGGGTGTGAGTCGTGATAGTAGGGTTCATTGTCTTATACGGCTTATAGGGTTATGTATATGAGGTGTTTGATCGGTGCTCTAAGTGTACGCAAGGGTTTATCTGTCTTTGTATGAGTTTCTATCTGTCTATGTTGAAAGCTAGTAATAGGTCAAGTATGTCATAGTATAAGGTGTATTCCGATTAGAGATAGATACAACTTATTACATTCTGTAGGGGATTATTTAGGGGTGTTTTTTAAGAGCTGGGGATGAAATTCCTATGGCTTGGGGTACCACAACAGACATCTATGACTCCAGAAATCAATCTTTCCCAATATGCAATAGAAATAAAATGTCTAACACTAAAGGATCAGACCTCGTACCTTATTTCGAACGGTTGAAGTAGATCCACGTTGAGCTTTCCAATCTTTAGCTTGAATTGATATAATACTTCCCCAACAACAAGTAAACAATACAAGCATACTATATATCATGGTGTTAGATATATTCTCTACTATATATAATCAATAATGTAAAAGCATCTGACATATTCCAATCGATAGAATATTCAATCAAATACACATCATTGGACAAGGAAAGATAGTTCTTATTAATATAAATCGGATATTACAAGATAGATACAACCTCTCATGACACGTCTGCGAATCAGAGAAACTGAATCCCCCACTTGGGCCTCCACCACCTCAATCCTCCATCTCATGATAGCAAGCTCACTAACAAAGGGCAAGCTTGGGAAGAACACAACAATGCTCCAAAGGGACAAAGGGATGCAGACTCAAGCATCAATTCCAGCAACAATGGACTATAGTTTCGTTGCTTTCAATCTCTCTATATGCCTTCAATGTTCCAAGGGGTTCCTTATATAGCTTCACAAGGGATAATGAAGGGTTGAATCTGAGTGATCTCAAGGCATATGGAAGGCTAGGAGTCAAATAAGTCGGATCCATGTCAAGAAAAACTCCAAAAGGATTTGGACTATGCACACATCCTGATGTACGCAGATACAGGGGTCAAACTCGCATATGTACGCGGTTATCGGGGAAAAAATCGCGTATATCATCTTTTATATAGTTTTTTAGGGATGATCA
Source organism: Pseudotsuga menziesii (assembly GCA_001517045.1). NCBI lineage: Eukaryota > Viridiplantae > Streptophyta > Pinopsida > Pinales > Pinaceae > Pseudotsuga > Pseudotsuga menziesii. Next base: position 322,304 of record LPNX011089911.1, on the reverse strand, counting down.
AGGTAACATCAAAGGATACAATATGGTCCATGGGGTCTAAAGAGTCTGCAGCAGGACAGGGGAAGGCCATACAAAGTGTGATTCACCTGGAGTGGTGAAATACGCTATAACAGATGCCCCCTAATGTGTGAGGTCAGAGGGGTCATACGATGGCCGAAATACATTATAAGTCCATCCCAGAAGTGGAGTGATGAAGGATCCCAAATGGAAGACCAGCCACCCAATCATCATAGTACAATGATACAACTCTGCATATAACTACAAATACATATAACAGTCCCAGATACATAAGAGTACAATGGCCATGAATAGGCATAATACATGATATCACATATGTGGTCATCGCCACGTACAATATACATAGATCAGAATCTCCATGATGAAGATATACAAAGGACCATGATCTCCAAAATGGCTGAAGATATACAATAGATCAATATCTCCATAATGGCTGGAAATGTCTGACATACACTGGAATCAAGTCATGAGAGCTGAAATCTCATGAACACTGGCACGATCAAGGAGGTAGCATATAAGAGATGCCACCAGTCTGGAAGGTCTTCTACACAAACCGCTACGAGTACATGTCCTACTATGCAAATAGAGGTGTCGAGGTCGAACATAGTAGTCCATCATCTGATTACCGGTCATTGATGTATACCGTTAACAGACGCGAGATTACCCACCAATAATGATAATGGGAATCAAGGTACTAGCGTGCAAACTAACAAGTGTGAATAGATGTGTTGAGGTCGAACACTTGAGAGAGTCCATCGATCAGGGGACATTGATGTATTCCCAAGAAACTGTCGATGGCGAGAGAACCTGCCACTGATGACTGCAAGTCTCAAGGCACTCAAAAGGACTCTAGATTCCAATCCTAGAATAAATGATCTGAATTCGATGGGATGAAATCCGCTGGAAGGAGGGCATTAAGGCATCCCCCATCATCCAACACGAGGTACTTAGCAAAGCTGTCTAATGTGGAAGGACTCGATCATAAAGTGCACGAACCAGTAATTGTACCGGGAATGGCCGACATGCAAAGTCAAGATAACTGAGGAATGGCCGACATAGGTTTCAACTTCCTTCAAAAAAGATCATAACGGCATATGGTGACTGAATGAAGGCAACATAGACTCGATATACAAACTGGGACATCTATGTGACACAGGAGGCATCAATAGAGGCTCCATAGGGACTGGAAGCTTAACCAGTCGGTGGAGATAAACTTAGATAACGAGTACAGATCCTAAGTCAAACTATAACCCAACCAATGGATGTGATATACAGTGCTCTGTTCGAAGGCGACACGAGTCGACAGCTGCCAAAAGATAACATCTTTCCTTGTCCAGCTTTTTGGTTTTTTTATTTTTTTTTGGACTTTTTTAGTTATTTGAAAAGCTTGAAAAAAGAATAAACTAGCTTTATAGTTACAAACTAGGAGGAGACGAGTGTCATAAGGGAAAAAAACTAGTTCCAAGCAGTGGAACATACCTATGCTCAATGCAAGGATACATGTGTAGGATATCGACACTCGGGGGAAAATCCCCTCCCGATAAAAAAGGGAATCAAGCTGCGAAAGATATAAAAATGGCTCTGCATGGCTAGACATGAGACAAGCTCGGGCTATATGGCTGAAACACAATGTCAGGGGAGCCGGAATAAAGCTCAATAAGGCAGGAAAAGCTCATGATAATGCATTCACAACTTGACATAAGGGGAGTCTGGAGGGAAACATGCCAACATAAGATCAAGAGGAGTATGAGGCTCTTGCGAAATGTCATGGAAGTACTATACAACGGACTCCCAGACCTAAGAGAAGACTCATATCATGGGTACCAAATGCAAAGGGGAGCTAACTAGGACACCCATCTATAGGAAAGTTCTACCATTCACATAGTACCACTTCTAACAGTAGCATGAAGGTTCTGTGATACCATGGAATGGGTTCATACCTAAGGTTAAGATGGAACGATCATAAGGCAATGCATAGTGCAAGTGGATGTAATATCCTAATCTATATGCCAGTTCAGACATAATACCTGTGATAGGCACTAACGGGTCGAAACGTCGGAGAGAGTGTACAAAAACTGAATCCTACATGACAACCATATTAGACCAAAACAACCCAAAATAGTCAATAAAGAATCCACACTATAGGATATAGGGAGGAATGATCATGAAAACCGCACCCAAAGGAAATAGTATGGTGAACGATGAGACATAAAAATGAAAGTAAGGTGTAGACCCAACCTTCACACATCCACTACCACCCCCATGAGGGTGACCACTGGTGTAAAGACCAAGAGAAGGGAAAAAAACCTCCACAAATGTAGTAGACGATGGAAGGTGACCATTCCCAAATCTATGAGCAGGGTAAGGAGCTGTGATGCTCCCAAGTCTAACACCAAGGTCCATACTAGGACCAAGGACAGGTGATAGAATACTAGGCATGCCAAAAATAAAAGGACCCCAACTCAAGAGAGCATAAATATACTCAAGTCATCACGATCCCAAATGCCAACTAGCGCACAAAGAGAACACTCCTAAGAAAATATACAGCCAAAATACAAGCAAACCAAGGGGAGGATATGTGAGCTCCCAAATGCAGTAGGTATGTCTCGCCTAGGAGAGGCCTGAAACTCCCATACACTACAAGCGGAGGTACGTAAGAAATTATAGTGGCCCTGAGCTTCAACACGTAAAGAGACTGTGCTGTCCAACCTCTACCTGGCCGGGACACCCACATAATAACCCCTGCAAAGTACCCCCTCGATAACCTAGGTAAGGAAACTAAGGTCACCTCAATATAATCAATGCTCAGGAGGAAATTCGCAGGCGGGATTGACCATATGGGGAGGGTAGCAAAGCCCGAAACTCTCGAGAGAGCCCCCAGATACGAATACAATCCTAGAAATATCTCTGGTGCTACTCAGTTATGACTAGGGGTCATCCCAATCAATAACCCCTCACACTGCCTCGTGCTTAACTCCCTTTTGAGAGGAGGATCCTGAGAACGATGGTTATACCAAGGATTTCACACACTCCCTGGACAGACACCTAGATGTTGTTGTTTAGTGATCTTGGAGAATTGACTTACAATGAACTATTCCAACATCCTAAAACCTAATCTTGTTGGTGCACCCTAGAAAAGAAAAGAGTGTAATTCATTTTAATTAGCGTTGATTTTAGTTGGCTATAATTACTCAAAGGGAAATGGCCGTGCAACTAGTGAAGTTATGAGTCAGCAGTGAAGTAAATATGCACACCATAACAAACAATGCTAAGTGCAATCTTTGTCAAATGAAAAATAAGGTATGCCACTACATGAGATGCATAAATATATATTCCTTTCTGAATGCCAATGCAATCCTTCCTATATGAAAGTCTAAACACAACTCTCATCCAAGCAATCCAATGCAAGTACCTTCTCAAATCCATATCTAAGATGCAACTAAGAGTGCAACTACTTTGTATTTTTCAATATAAAAAAATGAAAAATGCAATAAAAGTCATCTAAAACTCTCAATCTCTGCAGCAAGTATAAAATACAAGCCCAACAAGACACCGAGACAAAAAGAGTAATGCACTAATGGCAAAACAAAAAGGAAAAATGACTAAAACTACTTTCAAAGAAAAATCAATGAAAGAGTGGTCTCTGGTCACAAAAGAAGCATCCAACAGACAACATCAGACCCAAGGAAGACCCAACCACACTCACAACCCACCCAGCAACTTCCCACAACATCAAACTCACCAAAAGGGAGGATGTATGTGACTGTATAAAGAACAGCTGTGTATGTATGCGACTTCTAGCCAAAAATCCGCATATGTACATGACTTTTAGCCAAAAACACACGTATATAGAGAAGGCAGTGGTAAAAAGCAGGACAAGGGTAAACCAATAAAGGGGAGTGTCAATGGACAAACATACTATAAAATGGGATACAGAAACAGGGAGAAACAGAGAGCAAATCAATAATATCAATCCCATTGTGCCGATAGAAAGCCCCAAATAAAAACAAGGAAGATCCCCAGCGGAGTCACCAATTCTGTTATGGAGAGAAATTCCTATGGCTTAGGGTACCACAACAGACAGCTATGACTCCAGAAATCAATCTTTCCCAATATGCAATAGAAATAAAATGTCTAACACTAAAGGATCAGACCTTGTCCCTTATTCCAGACGGTTGAAGTAGATCTCCGTTGAGCTTTCCAATATTCATCTTGAATTGATATAATACTTCCTCAACAACAAGTAAACAATACAAGCATACTATATATCATGGTGTTAGATCTATTCTAGCATATATAATCAATAATGTAAAAGCATTTGACATATTCCAATGGATACAATATTCAATCAAATAGACATCATTGGACAAGGAAAGATAGTTCTTATTAATATAAATCAGAGATTACAAGATAGATACAACCTCTGACGGCACGTCTGCGAATCAGAGAAACTGAATCCCCCACTTGGGCCTCCACCACCTCAATCCTCCATCTCACGATAGCAAGCTCACTAGCAAAGGGCAAGCTTGGGAAGAACACAACAGTGCTCCAAAGGGACAAAGGGATGTAGACTCAAGCATAAATTCTGGCAACAATGGACTATAGTTTCGTTGCTTTCAATCTCTCTATATGCCTTCAATGTACCAAGGGGTTCATTATATAGCTTCACAAGGGATAATGAAGGGTCGAATTCGAGCGATCTCAAGGCATATGGAAGGCCAGGAGTCAAATAAGTCAGATCCATGTCAAGGAAAACTCCAAAAGGATTTGGACTATGCACACATCCCGATGTACGCGGATACAGGGGTCAAACTCGCGTATGTACATGGTTATCGGGGAAAAACCATGTATATCATCTTTTATATAGTTTTTTAGGGATGATCAAGGTAACATCAAAGGATACAATATGGTCCATGGGGTCTAAAGAGTCTGCAGCGGGACAGGGGAAGGACATACAAAGTGTGATTCACTTGGAGTGGTGAAATCCTCAGCAGAGTCTCCAATTCTATTACGAAGAGAAATTCCTATGGCTTGGGGTACCACAACAGACAACTATGACTCCAGAAATCAATCTTTCCCAATATGCAATAGAAATAAAATGTCTAACACTAAAGGATCAGACCTCGTACCTTATTCTGGATGGTTGAAGCAGATCCTCGTTGAGCTTTCCAATCTTCAGCTTGAATTGATATAATACTTCCTCAACAACAAGTAAACAATACAAGCATACTATATATCATGGTGTTAGATCTATTCTAGCATATATAATCAATCATGTAAAAGCATTTGACATATTCCAATGGATACAATATTCAATCAAATACACATCATTGGACAAGGAAAGATAGTTCTTATTAATATAAATCAGAGATTACAAGATAGATACAACCTCTGACGGCACGTCTGCGAATCAGAGAAACTGAATTTCCCACTTGGGCCTCCACGACCTCAATCCTCCATCTCACGATAGCAAGCTCACCAGCAAAGGGAAATCTTGGGAAGAACACAACAGTGCTCCAAAGGGACAAAGGGATGAAAACTCAAGCATAAATTCTGCCAACAATGGACTATAGTTTCGTTCCTTTCAATCTCTCTATATGCCTTCAGTGTACCAAGGGGTTCCTTATATAGCTTCACAAGGGATAATGAAGGGTCGAATCCGAGCGATCTCAAGGCATATGGAAGGCCAAGAGTCAAATAAGTTGGATCCATGTCAAGGAAAAATCCAAAAGGATTTGGACTATGCACACATCCCGATGTACGCAGATACAGGGGTCAAACTCGCGTATGTACGTAATTATCGAGGAAAAAATCGCGTATATCATCTTTTATATAGTTTTTTAGGGATGATCAAGGTAACATCAAAGGATACAATATGGTCCATGGGGTCTAAAGAGTCTGCAACGGGACAGGGGAAGGCCATACAAAGTGTGATTCACCTGGAGTGGTGAAATCCACTATAACAAGTCTCCCCAATAGGGCCGAAAGGTAGCAAGTAAAAGCTTGCTCACAGGCCTACCATGGCCACAAGTGCAAACGTTTGGAGCCCATAGAAGCAAATCCATGGTACTCCTCATTCCCTTTTGGCACGTACAAAACACAAGCCAAATGAGAGATGAGAAGTATGGCCATGAACAAAGGTTAAACCAAACCAATGTGCAGGCATGTTAAAACCAACGTGGACATACCTCACAGTCTGAAGGTCGCCTCCATGGTTTTCACTCTACGCAGAGCCAAAGTGCAAAAATCCAAATGACAAACAACACACAACCATCATCAGCCAAGCCTAAGCGAAGGTTGTCACGTTTCACCAAATGCATTGAATGCACCAGCTGAAAACCATTAAATCCACATAAAAACCCACTCTCCATAGTTTTTTTTCACTACGTTACAACGTGACCACCTCTCACATAAAGCTTAAACCCTGCTATTGTATGGTTTATACCCTATGTTATGTTGCCACCCAAACTCTATCACACGTTAACATATTAAAAAGTTTGCATTATGATAGAATTATAATAATACATAGTCCATAGGATGCGCTAGTCCAAAGTCAAAGAACCCATGCTTAAGGTATTTAGATAATGTTTAGACCATAGGTTCGGAGCTTAGGGTTTTAATCCCTTAGTAACAAGGTATTTATGCTTAAGAACCATGGCATACAAAGTATGCCATGATAACACTTCTGACTATAAAAATCCAAAGGCCTGCTCTTAAACCAATATAATAACCTGTTAATAAAAGAACATAAGAGAAGTTGATAGGTATAGTAAGAATATACATAGAACTTAAAATGTATTAATGACATATAGACTAACGAATTTAAAACATAACAAATAATAATTAGATTACAGAAAATTTAGTCATAGTAACTACATTAACGATAATGACACTTACCAAGTTATAAAACCAAGTCGATAAGCAGCATAACAACTAGCAGCAGGACCTCTAGGATTACGACGATCGGCACACTTTAAACCAAATCCCATTGTAAAGTAATGAACTACGTAAGTAAATAAAAGAGGTGCGTTAGTTCGATTGAACTACGTAAGCCTGCATAACCAAGTAATACTTTACCTCTCAAACTGTCATGGGAGAACAAGTCTCGCCACTGCGTCCACTTTGTTTCACAAACAAAGTTAAGTTAGGACTCCATAATTAACAAGTGCGACAATGCAAAAAGGACGAAGCACATAAATCCAAGGATGACACATAAGCGACAAAAGTGTAAACATAATACTAACTAGTAAACAATAGTACAACCTCATAAGAAGAATACATTAAAAGTAACAACTAAAATATAAACGACAAAACGCAAGAACAACTTACGACTAAACAGAGATACATAAAGTGTACGATAGAGTTCCGTAAGTAAACAATGTTCCATCTAGGTAGTTTCTACTAGCCTATAAAATAAAATAAATTCGATTTTTGGAAACATTACAATTATTTTGTATCATTTTCATTAATCATAGCATTATTTAAAATTACTGAATTTTAAATATATGATATAGAGATTATAAAATCCAAAACATTTAATTAAACAAAATTATATATATATATATATAATTACAAATTTTATATTTTAAAATAGAGTAATAGATTAATGGAAAATAAAACAAGTATGATTTTCCAAAAAGCCAATTATAATCACAATTATAACAGTTCTTATGAGTATTATCACAATTATAACCTTTCTTATGACAAGTTGTCCCCCACTTTTCTTTTTATAAGAACAGTCTATTCACATAAAAGTGACAAACGTGTCACTCCGCCTACAACAAGGTACCTATAGCTCTAGCAGAAGTTCATGGTTTTGCTGCAAAACCATGAGACTAACATGTATATAGATTTGATTTTAAGTTTATGAATTGACATTGGTACTCATTAAACATTGTCTAACTCAGAAGTGAGCAGCATTAAATCTCATTGATCACTATGTATTTTAGAATTCATTTGGTTTTAATTTAGTTTCCACATTAAATGTCCTTGATCAGACATAGTGGGTTAAAGCCTCTGTCTTATCTGGGATCAGGTGCTCAGGAGGGGGCATAGAGGGTCTTATAGGTCATCTAAATGTGCAGAGGTTTTTAAGTTTCTTATAAGGCATTTAATGTGATGGGTCATTGAATCTTAGCCTGTTTGAGATCCAATTGCCTACATTACGATAGTAATGTCACATAACATGTGGGGTTCTTTGTGGCTGATAGTAATGCTACTTCATTTCTCAACCAATCATTTCATTGAAAAAATTCACCATTTTTCAGGACTCATTTCATTTCATTAAAATAATTGGGCAATGATAGGACCACGCCAGTGTAACATTCCTCTTATATGCTCTATTGTTTGGTAATTATTAAATGTATATTGTACCTATTTCTGGTGAGAAGCTCAAGGCCAAGGCTGCACCAGAAATACCTCAAACTTATATAAATTAAATCCCTAAGTTATAGACTTAGGGAACCTAATACATTAACCCAATTTCGATGAGAAACTGGAAAACCACTAAGGGAAATGTTAAGATGATCAAGAGTTATAATTATTTCCTTCATGACCAAAACCTTAGGTGCCATCCTAAGTTGAGGCAAGTCATGATCAGAATGACTACTCGGATAACTATTAATAGGTCCCTAAGACCCTCTCCTCGGTGTCTACATAATTATCCTTACAAAAGGGCAAGGAAGGTATTTTTTCTTTATACTTAAGGAGGAGTGACTTATGTTGTACATAATTACTTGTACAAAGGTTAGTTATATAGGATCACTTATAATCATAAAACAATAGAAAAGGATCCAAAATGCATAGAGAGGGACCTTTAGATAAATAAAGGTGTTTCCATATTAAAGGAAAATAGCCTTTATATAACTAGTAAATGAAATAGAATTACGTACAATATCTTTTTTCCTTTCCTGCTATGAGAAGTGAGGAACTATTTATGACTAGTGTTATTAGAGTGAGCATTATACATAAATTTCTTAACCAATAATATTTGGTTTAAGAGAAAGTTTTAGTGAGTCTAAAAGGCGATGTTGGGTTGGGCCCATGTCTCCTTGTGGTTATTTAACTGCGAAATTTAGGGAAAACCTGCAAACAACAAAGTGAGTGTCATATTCAACGCCTTAATTTGTGGGAACATTGAGCAGAGTGAGAGAGAGTCGTCACTCCTCTCGTTATTTATTTGGGTTACAGATTCACTGTAAGGGGGGGGGAAACGGGAGGAAAGCGATCTCTTTGTTCTTTTCGGGAAAGATAAGGTAGCTGAGAAACCCTTCAGGGATTGGAGAGCTTAAATTCAGTCGATTCAAATCATGTCTACGATGTTGAGTAGGAGGTATTGTGACTTGTTACACTTTTTAAAATGGGATATACAACTTTTTTTTTGAGTTATAGGTTGTCACTAGATTATACATACATGTTAATATTATTGCAGACCTAATATGGTAGGGTTGCATTCTCCATGTTTTGTGTGTGAGGTATGCGATAATTCATGAAAACATTTATGTTTGGTTTTCAAGGATATCTGCATTGGATAAATGAACACTAGTTCTTAGATTTGTGACTTACGTGTTGGGATTAATACCCTTTGGTTTTTTTAGTTTCTGGAATAGCTTTATCCCTATTGTTTGTATTTTGGAAGGTCGAGTCCATAGCTTCCAATAAAAGTCTATACCCCCTCGTACCAAAGGTATGTGTTAGGTTTGCAACTGAGAACTCTGCAAATCGTGCCTCTAAACTCTAATCCTTCCCTCCATGGGTGTATATAGAGCTGGGTTTGTATTAATAAAAATATGTGGAGATGTTTCCAACTTACCAATCTATTACATCACATCCAAAATGTTGATCAGAGTCTGCGTTAATCGATAGTAGTGATTCTCAATTGGGAGTATTTTACTGATGTTGTGTTGATGGATATGAGTCTGCAATGATAAAACCTTAATCTAGATTGTTATATCTAAGCTTGTCAGCGTAGAACTAAAAGAACATACCTCGATTCCGTTCACTGCGTTTTTGTTATGCTAGGATTTAGTGCTGATCTGGAATACGCCTCTAAGTGAATCATAGCCGATTATTACTTAGATATGGACTGCATGGCTTGTAAAATTCCTTGATAGATACAATTTTGACCTCCCCTGAGAACAAGGATCTACAGCCACCTGGAATACCTCTTCAAAGTTCAAGGGGGTTTTCTTGTCGTAGCTCACTATGCAATACCATCCATTCTGTCGTGCTCCATTATGAAGTACTTGTGGAGGTTGAATTGAGTTTGTAGGAGTCTAGAAAGAAAAACGAATAAAAAATTGCTTATCTTGTTTTACTTCCCTATTATCTTCACCATAGGTATTAGGGCTCAGCATCAACAAATCCTGTGCATGTGTGACAGGATTACCACCAGTGTTCTTCTTTAGATGGTTGTTGTTCTTCTCCAATTATAGCAGTATATTATCTAATTCAATGATTTCCATCCAAAGGTTCAAAATCCTCGTGGGTTAACATAGGCTAAGTCGATTTAAAATCGTAGTATATTTTATCTGCAAAACCAAATGTTGTTTTATCTTGGACTTAATTGCAGAAATGATCCGTGAAAGATGTAATGTTTAGGAGTATGGAAAGATTATAAATGCATAGAGGGATACAAATGGGAGTATACCGATTAGAACTAGTTGTGTTGTTCACAAGTTTATTATAAATGAAATATGGTTAATGAAAATACAGAACTGAATCAAGCCTATGAGTAAGGCCTTCAAAAATGTAACACTCCTGTTGAGAAAAGTTTTAGGAGAGTTACTAGTCAATACTCATTTGAAGTAATTTACCTTATAATTCTGCCTTATCATAGTAATTTTATTAATATACAAAATGCTTACGGGTAGTTATATTACCTTCTCTTGTTATCATACGGGCTCTTACCTAAGGATTTCTATCTTAGAGTAATGAATGAATAAGAACAAGTTGGTTGAGCAGAACCTTGAAAATAGAGAGGAGGGTGCTATACCTTGTATTTAGATTTGTATAGAATTCCCTTCATGTGTGGATAGTGGTGGGGAATAGCTCAGAAATAGTCTCCGAGGAGGAGACCATGAAAATAATAGAAATAATGTATTGCTACATTTATGTTGCGGAATTGTAACTTCTTAATGAAATAAATGTTACACAATGTGACCGTTTTGTGGACGTAGCCCAAGGATTGGGTGAACCACGTACTTTTGGTGTCTTGTTTTTGTGTCTAAATGTACCATCCTCCTTGCATTGCTTAGGTACTTATAATATTGTTTTGTAACCTTGTCAATTGCTTAATACTCTAGGAAGGAAAATCAAGCAAAGCTAATGGTAGCATGATGATTTTGGGTCAGCAGGATTGTATGGTTTTAAAGGCACTATGACGATGAAATGCTTATGTACTACTTTTATCTTATGTGTTCTCAATGTATGTGATTTATGTTCTGATGAGAAGGATGGATGTCAGTTGTCGAATGATTGTTTTACAATGTGTGTAGTTTTGATATTATCGAATTTAATTGGACATGCTTCATTTAAATGCCATGTAAAATATTACACTAACATGATTGACTCATTTTGTAGTAATAGTGGAACAAAAAAATTTACCCCATTTTTCACACATAATGGCATTTAGGTATAAGGGGTATGTTACAGATGGTATTAGAGCGAGAATTGAAACACTTGGGCCTATTTGGGCTCAAAACACCCCTACATATTTTGTTTTAGGAACTAACGATTAAGTTTTTCTTTGTGATAACATAAATCAACAAGTTCACATTGTTCTACAGCACAGGTACCTTAAGATGTACCAAACGTGAGTATTTATTGACCTTGTAGTTGTGCAGGAGAAGGTGGAACATCTTCTCAAAATCACAATGAANCTCTCTTTCCCCCTTTCTCCACTTACCCCCAATCTCTTAACACCCCCATTTATCTCTACCTCTAACTCCTTAACACTCCCTCTCCATGTCTACCTCTAATCCCTTACCAACCCCCTCCCCCAACCAATCGAATAACCTCTAACACCCACCCACCTACTACATCCCCTCTACTACACCTAGACAAACCCACATTAATCTAACCCCCCCAACTCCTAAACCCCTAAAACATCTCTTAATCTCTCTCACACACACACACACATCCACAGGTCACAATGAAGATGGCCCATTACTTTTGCCACTTCTATGTCAGACCTCACAACATAATTACACAGGTATCTTGCTATTTCCTTGATTACTTTTGAAGAGGTTTTGGGTGAGTGCACAAAGATGAGGGTCTCTTTTGGCCCGTTAGATGCAATAGAAAACTGAAAAAATAGACATCCATCAACTTGCATGGATATTTTGAGACACTTAAACAATGAATCTTGTGATGAGTAATACATAAGAAATGTATGAAATTGAATGACCTTTCCAAATATATAATGTTTTTCTATTGAAAATGCTGCTAACTATCTGATGTTAGATATTTTTTTAACGACCACTTTTTATTTTTTGGACAAATTATAAGGTATATGTTTTTGTGGGTGCAGTGTTTGAGTGACTAAATGATGGAATAAACTTACGAAAATCAGTATACATATAGAGAACATATAGCACTAGTCCAAGACTATTTTTCCAATAACAAAAATAATATTTTTAATTTTTTTATTTATTATCTAAGAGATCAAACCTTGAAAACAATACATCCATTGTGGGTGCAGTGTTTGAATGTCTTAATGCAATTATTTGGAAATGGGTTTTTTATAGCATGTAGAGCTTGGTGTTCTTTAGTGCACCATACAAATTTTTTTTAGTGGTNACATCCATTGTGGGTGCAGTGTTTGAATGTCTTAATGCAATTATTTGGAAATGGGTTTTTTATAGCATGTAGAGCTTGGTGTTCTTTAGTGCACCATACAATTTTTTTTAAGTGGTTGAGAAATGAAAGAGATATGGATGAAACACTAACAATGTGATTTTTGAGTTGAGGAGTGATGATAGAAGATAAATAAGAAAAAAATAGAAAAAATAATGTATTCTTGTTAAAATTTACATATTTGGAATATGCAAAAAAAACCATATCTATTTCTAAAATCTCATAAAAAATGGAGGTGTATAGCATAATCAGACGAATGGCTAAACACGAGCATATTGAAAATTTGGATATAATGTTGAATTAGCCATGGTTTATCATACTCCAAGGCATAGGAATGTTGAATCCGAAGCAAAGTACGAAGCAGACACATAGGAATAAGAATTCCATGCAAGCATGGGTCGAGGCTTGGCCTTATCATTTGGAGGGAACACATTTTTGAATTTAAACAAAACGGGAGCAGGTTTTATTGAAGCAAAATGGGAGTGCGTTTTAGTTAAGCAAAGCGGGAGCGCATTAGTGAAGCAAAATGGGAGCGCGTTTTAGTGAAGAAAAACACATGTGTGTTTTAGTGAATCAAAACGCACACACGTTTTTAAATACTATAATGAGTGCTTTTTTTGTCAATTATACTTGTATTATTTTATGTCCCCCCTGACTCCCTTCTTCCCCCTAACTCTTACTAACCCCCCTCCTCTTCTCCATACCTTTAATCGCCCCTCCTCCTCTTCCTACCTTTAAAATCCACTCCTCTCTCTTCCAAACACCCCACCACCCCATTCATTCTTGCTCTCTCTCTCTCTGACGCTTATGTCTCCCCTTACCACTAACACCTAT
>LPNX011089911.1:284640-305617 GCA_001517045.1 Pseudotsuga menziesii | reverse complement strand
CCTAACACACCTTTTACTCTCTCTCTCACACACACACATCCACGGGTCACCCCATCCCACTAAGGAACCCCCCTCCACTCTATCTTTGTCTCTCTCTCACACACACACACACATCCCTATGTCTCCCCTTACCACTAAGGACCCCCCCCCCATTTTGCACGTTTTATTAAAGCAAAACAGGAGCATGTTTTATTGAACCAAAACGAGAGTGCATTTTATTGAAGCAAAATGGGAGCGTGTTTTAATGAAGCAAAACAAGAGCATGTTTTATTGAAGCAAAACGAGAGCGCTTTTTTGTGTACTATCCTAATTGGCATGCATGTTGGTAGCCTTGGGATTAGGCTTGGTAGGGTCGGGATTGCTTGGGATAATTTCTAGTTTATGGATTAAGAGTCATTGACTTCATTCTACCATTGCATCTAAAAGGTCCCTCAACTTCTTGCACACACCCTTTTATGAATGGCTAAGACGATTGTTTCATCTCTATTTGAATTGCAGAAATAAATTCTTAGTGAAGTATAGAAGTCTTCTTAGACAAACTCATGGTCAATGAAAGTACTATAGTATTTTCTATTATAATAGTAATGTGGGATTTGAATTGCTGAAAGAAGTGACCTACGGAACCTACATTCATAGATGAATTGGTCGTTAATGACATGATGTATGTTAAAAAGATTCTTAGAATTCCATGTTAAAAAAAAGTTGTGATAGGTTACATTGTAAAACATGATGAATATTGTTGTTAAAGAGTAGCATTGAAAGGGTTACCTAATTACCAATCGAATGTAGGCCTACTAAAGATCTAATGAGAATTGAATATTGATTATAAGCCTTCTAGACCTAATTTAGGGTTCATTATCTGTAATAAATAAATGTAAGTGGCTCATGAGAGTATACTCCAAAGTCTTAGAGGTATCATTATGTGAGGGAATATGGTTATATATATATATATATATATATATATATATATATATGTCTATGTAAATATACATATATAACTTACCTAAATTCCTTGAAGATAGCAAGGTAGCTGTTAAAGGGAACTTGATAAGTTGATCATTTAGGAGTAACTGTATTACCCTGGAAACTCTCTACAAGATTAGCCACAAACTATCACATATGGTAAAATGGTTTAAGCACAAAGGTACGTAATGCTAAAATAGTAGCTATGCTAAAGGCATATATTATACTGTCAAGATTATACAAAATAAAAATTGTATTAAATGAATGTTAGAGGTGTTAAAGCTACCAATACTAACATTATATAAAATATGAAACACCTCTTTACATTTGGAATTTCATGTAAACCAGGAACAAACGATTGCACTAAATCATATGGATACATCGATACACGTTTAGTCGAATGGCTATGATTGCATATAGATGTTGGTAATGGAATAATTTGGTTGAGGTGCATGACTAATTATAGCCAAAAGAAATTTATTGATTGAGCATTTAGATCAAAGGTAGGAGGAGGTAATGGTTCTCAAGGTTTGGGTCCTAAAAGCATATGTCATAAGGAAGAATTATGTTTTATTATTGTTAATCTAGTCTGGCTATCATGAACTAATAAATTTGGAAATCGTTAGTTGTTACACATAATATGTGAATGATGAGAGAAGTGAATGCTATTTGGTTTCTAAACCTGTGTGTAACAATAAATTCTCAGAAAGTGAATGTTAACTTCTTTATTAGAAGTTGTTGATTAACTTGTGAATGTTGAATACTATTAGCGTACTAAATGGATGCTAAGTAAAGGTTGGACTTGAATTTCAGAGTTGTTGGAAAGAGAATTCAAGTTAGTTACAATAATACCACTCTTATAATGTATCCTTTACATATAATTATTATTGTGCAAGAAATTGGGTTATGCACATAAAGACTAATGAGCTATTTATACATCTTCATTGGTATTATTGATCTTTTTATACATTATCACAAGAACGACAACATTCCTTACAGTATTTATTCAAGAAAGGGAAACTAGACTGCTTATGTACTTGGACTACAATACAACTAAGGTAAATAGCATGATGTGTTGTGCCTAATGTTACTAGTTGTATAGAAAGAGTGCACCTATATAAAGGCTCTCATTTTGATGAACTAGAAAAGTTGTAAGATATGACATAAGTAGTTGAGACATGAAATTATGGTAAGCAGTTTACTTTGAATTATTGATGTTATTGAAATTTCCATGTCCCTAGCTTGCCACACATAAATGTGGTGTAAAGTTGGAATGTCTCTTCACTAGTAATTATCCAAATAATAGATGAGTAGGGATGTCTGAAGATATTGATATTGAAAATAATAATATGATGAATGTTGTATAATGTTATATGATAACATTGCAGGATATGCTAGGAACACTATTAGTCAGAAATGAATGTTAGTAAAAATATTTGATGCCTTAAATAATGAGGTTAAGAATGGGTGATGTTTTACTTATTATAAATTGTCGAATTTTGACGTTTTATAAATCAAGGATTAACTATGGATTATGTTGTTTATATACTAACCTTGCACATTTCACCAAGATTATGATTATTGTTTATAATCAACATACACTATGGCATATAAATCCACTTGCGTATATAAGTTGCGCTCAATTGCTCAGAAATGAGTAAGGAGTAATTTTTTTAGATGATTTACAGGTTTATATAACTCATTAATGATGTTAAAATCACTACAACTTATGAAATTCTAATTATTAATGAAATGTCGGGTTATCGATAGATTCTTTGACTAACCATGTAGTCAATTCACGAATCAAGACAATGACAGTAAAGTCATGCTAAGCACCAAGGAGTGTGTGTTATGAATAGTCAAAAATTGAAATTTATACTAAATACGAACAAGGAAAAATTGAATGCTGTGGGAGCACAATGGTGTTAGGAAGGTGATTGTCGTGGGAGCACATTGGTGTTAGGAATATATGCTGCAGGAGAACAATGGTGTTAGGCAAGTGATTGTCATGTGAGCACATTGGTGTTAGGCATATGGTGTGGCAAGAAAATTGATGATTTAAGTCTAGCTTGATTCTCTAGACTCCAGCAGGGTTGGGTGGAAAAGGGATTCCTAGACTCGAGCAAGGAGGCTTGGGGGAAATCACAAAGGAGTATGATATCAAATTAAGACCTAGGAAAAGATGGACATCTAGAAGACAGGATGCTATTTGATGTTGCAGAGGAGAAAACTTCTGACTAGCAGTCAAAAGGGAGAGTAACATCAAAAAAAGTTGTAAGACCACACAGGAACTGATGAAAGAATTCAAGGGAGAGTTTGTAAATAACAGACGAAAAATGTGTTAACAATTTTTTCATGTAATTAGACTATTACTTGTCTTAAGGTGTAAAAGGTGAAGGAAAGATTTCCTCACAGGAAGGACTAGTTAAGTCTCCAAATGGATTACTTGCTCACAAATTATTATTTATTATGATAAAGACTAGGAGGTGTTTCATAATTTGCAATTATGATGCCACAAAAGGATCTGTTGTTTATGGTTGAATTATAGAACTGTGACATGTGTGACTGAATAAATTTTGGATAGACCCAATCTTGTTACAGGAGACTACAAGTCACGACAAAAGACGACTTGCGAAAGATTAAGAAAGTTTGAAGGAGACCAGAACATAAAGGACGAAGGAAAAAAATATGACTCAAGAGATTTGTTGAAAAACACGAACACCGAGGATGATGTTATCTTTAAGGGGGAATGGATGTAACATCCCTCTTATATGCCCTAATGTTTGGTAATTATTAAATGTATATTGCACGTATCATTGGAGGAAATTTGGGGTCTAAAATGGGCCTTATAAGAAAATGTGCCAACAATAAATTTTGTGAGTTGGAATTCAAGAGCCAATACAATTTCAATAAAATGAGTTAACCATAATGGTTAAATTGACATATTTGTCATAAAAGGAAACTACTTTTTTGTTCATATTTTCGACATATATTCTCTCCATGTTTTTACTAAAATTTCAAGTAGGAGAGATGGTTGGATGTGGAATTTAATTCCACATCGAACGAGTACCCACATTGCATACTTTTGATGGACCCCGCTACCCCAAAAACAAGAAATACCTGAAAAAACGTGATGAAGACATCATCATCATGTTTTTTCAGGTATTTTTTGTTTTTGGGGTAGCGTGTCCGTCAAAAGTATGCAGTGTGGGTACTCGTTGGATCCAGAATTAAATTCCGCATCCAATGAGCTCTCCTGCTTAGAATTTGAGTAAAAAAACAGGGAGATATGTCGAAAATACAAACACAAAAAGTAGTTTTTCTCATTCTTCCTCCAAAATTAATAACTATTATTTTATTATTTTAACTATTATTTTATTATTTTCCTTAGGAGGCCCATTTTATACCTCAAATTTCCTCTAATGTTCTAGTGAGGAGCTGAAGGCCAGGGCCCCACCAGAAATACCTGAAACTTATATAAATTAAATCCCTAAGTTATAGACTTAGGGAACCTAAGACATTAATGCAATTTTGAGAGGAAACTGGAAAACCACTAAGGGAAATGTTAAGACGATCAAGAGTTATAATGATTTCCTTCATGACCAAAACCTTAGGTGTCATCATAAGTTGAGGTAAGTCGTGATCAGAATGACTACTAGGATAACTATTAATGGGTCCGTAAGACCCTCTCCTTGGTGACTACATAATTATCCTTACAAAAGGGAGAGGAAGGTATTTTTTCTTTATAATTAAGGAGGAGTGACTTATGTTGTACATAATTACATGTACAAAGGTTAGTTATATAGGATCCCTTATAATCATAAAACAACGGAAAATGATCCAAAATGCATAGAGAGGGACCTTTATATAAATAAAGATGTTTCCATATTAAAGGAAGATAGCCTTTATATTACTAGTAAATGAAATAGAATTACCTACGATGTTTTTTCCCTTTCCTACTATGAGAAGTGAGGAACTATTTAAGACTAGTGTTATTACAGTGAGAATTATACATAAATTTCTTAACCAATAATATTTGGTTTAAGAGAAAGTTTTAGTGAGTCTAAAAGGCGATGTTGGGTTGGGAACATGTCTCCTCATGGTTAATTAACTGTTAAATTCAAGGAAAACCTGCAAACAACAAAGTGAGTGGCATATTCAACGCCTTAATTTGTGGGAATGTTGCATACAGTGAGAGAGAGTTGTCCCTCCTCTTGTTATTTATTTCGGTTACAGATTCATTGTAAGGGGGGGGGGGGGAAGGGAAGAAAGCGATCTCTCTATTCTTTGGAGGAAAGAGAAGGTAGCCAAGAAACCCTTCAGTGGTTGGAGAGCTTAAATTTAGTTGATTCAAATCATGTCTATGATGTTGAGTAGCAGGTATTGTGACTTGTTACACTTTTTAAAATGGGATATGCAACTTGTTTTTTGAGTTATAGGTTGTCAGGAGATTATACATACATGTTAATATTATTGCAGACCTAAGATGGCTGGGTTGCCTTCTCCATGTTCTGTGTGTGAGTTATGCGATAGTCCGTGAAACCAATTATGTTTGGTTTTCAAGGATAACTGCATTGGATAAATGAACACCAGTTCTTAGATTTGTGACTTATGTGTTGGGATTAATATCCTTTGGTGTTTTAGTTTATGGAATGTATTTATCCCTTTTGCTCGTATTTGGGAATGTCAAGTCCATAGATTCCAATAAAAGTCTATACCCCCTCGTACCAAAGGTATGTGTTAGGTTTGCAATCGAGAACTCTACAAATCATGTCTCTAAACTCTAATCCTTCCCTCCATGGGTGTATATAGATCTGGCTTTGTATTGATAAAAATATGTGTAGATGTTTCCAACTTACTGATCTATTACTTCACATCCGAAATGTCGATCAGAGTCTGTGTTAATCGATAGCGGTGATTCTCAATTAGGAGTCTTTTACTGATGTTGCATTGATGGATACAAGTCTGCAATGATAAAACCTCAATCTAGATTGTTATATGTAAGCCTGCAAGCGTAGAACTAAAAGAACATACCTCAATTTTGTTCACTACGTTTAGTTATGCTAGGATTTAGTATTGATCTGGAATATGCCTCTAAGCGAATGACAGTCAATTCTTACTTAGATCTGGACTGCGTGGCTCATAAAATTCCTTGAAGGATACAATTTTGACCTCCCGTGAGAACAAGGATCTACAACCGCCTGGAGTACCTCTTCAAAGTTCAAGGGGGTTTTATTGTAATAGCTCACTATGCAATACCATCCATTCTGTCATGCTCCATTACGAAGTACCTGTGGAGGTTGAATTAAGTTTGTAGGAGTCTAGGAAGCAAAGTGAAGAAAACACTGCTTATCTTGTTTTACTACCCTATGATCTTCACCGTAGGTATTAGGGCTCAGTATCAACAAATCCTGCGCATGAGCGACATGCTTACGACTAGTGTTCTTATTTAGATGGTTGTTTTTCTTCTCCAATTAAAGTAGTATATTATCTAATTCAATGATGTCCATCCAAAGGTTCAAAATCCCCGTGGGTTAACATAGGCTAAATCGATTTAAAATCGGAGTATATTTTATCTGGAAAACCAGATTTTGTTTATCTTGGACTTAATTGCAGAAGTGATCTGCCAAAGATATAAAGTTTAGGAGTATGAAAAGATTATAAATGCATAGAGGTATATGAATAGGAGTATACCGATTAGAACTAGTTATGTTTTTCACAACTTGATTATAAATGAAATATGGTTAATTAAAATACAGAACTGAATCAAGCTTATGAGTAAGGCCTTCGAAAACATAACATTCTTGTTGAGAAAAGTTTTAGGAGAGTTACTAGTCAATACTCATTAGAAGTAATTTACCTTATGATTCTGCCTTATCATAGTAATTTTATTAATATACAAAATCCTTACGGGTAGTTATATTACCTTCTCTTGTTATCATACGGGATCTTACCTAAGGATTTCTATCTTAGAGTAATGAATGAATAAGAACAATTTGGTTGAGCGGAACCTTGAAAATTGAGAGGAGGGTGCTATACCTTGTATTTAGATTTTTATAGAATTCCCTTCATGTGTGTATAGTGGTGGAGAATAGCTCAGAAATACTCTCGGAGGAGGATACCATGAAAATAACAGAAAGAATGTATGGCTACATTTATGTTGCATAATTGTAACTTCTTAATGAAATAAAAGTCACACGATGTGACATTTTTGTGGACATAGCCCAAGGATTGTTTGAACCACGTACTTTTGGTGTCTTGTTTTTGTGTCTAAATGTATCATCCTCCTTGCATTTCTTGGGTACTTATAATATTGTTTTGTAACCTTGTTAGTTGCTTAAATACTCTAGGAAGAAAAATGAAGCAAAGCTAATGGTCGCATGATGATTTTGGGTCAGCATGCTTGTATGGTTTTAAAGGCACTATGATGATGAAATGCTTGTGTACTACTTTATCTTATGTGCTGTCAATGTATGTGATTTATGTTCTGATGAGAATGATGGATATAAATTGTCGAATGATTTTTTTACAATGTGTGTAGTTTTGATATTATTGAATTTAATTGGACATGCTTCATTGAAATGCCATGTAAAATCTGACACTGACATGATTGACCCGTTTTGTAGTAACAGTGAAACAAGAAATTTTACCCCATTTTCAGACATAATGGCATTGAGGTATAAGGGGCATGTTACAGATGGTATCAGAGCGAGAATTGAAAAACTTGGGCCTATTTGGGGTCAAAATGCTCCTACATATTTCGTTTTAGGAACTAACAATTGAGTTTGGCTTTGTGATAATAGAAATCAACAAGTTCACATTGTTCTGCAACACAAGTACCTTAAGATGTACCAAACGTGGATATTTATTGACCTTTTAGTTGTGTAGGAGAAGGTGGAACATCTTCTCAAAATCACAATGAAGATGGCCCATTACTTTTTCCACTTCCATGTCAGGCCCAATGACATAAGTACATAGGTATCTTGCTATTTCCTTGATTACTTTTGAAGAGGTTTTATGAATGGCTAAGACGATTGTTTCACCTCTATTTGAATTGCCCAAATAAATTCTTAATGAAGTATAGAAGTCTTCTTAGACAAACTCGTGGTAAATGAAAGTACTATAGTAGTTTCTATTATAATAGTAATGTGGGATTTGAATTGTGAAAGAAGTGACCTGCAGAACCTACATTCATAGTTGAATTGGTCGTTAATGACATGATGTATGTTAAAAAGATTTTTAGAATTCCATGTGAAAAAAAAATTGTGATAGGTTACATTGTAAAACACGGTGAATATTGTTGTTAAAGAGTAGCATTGAAAGGGTTACCTAATTACCAATGGAATGTAGGCGTGCTAAAGATCTAATGAGAATTGAATTTTGATTATAAGTCTTCTAGACCTAATTTAGGGTTCATTATTTGTAATAAATAAATGTAAGTGGCTCATGAGAGTAAACTCCAAAGTCTTAGAGGTATCATTATGCGAGGGAATATGGTTATATATATATATGTATGTATGTATGTATGTATGTATATGTAAATATACATATATAACTTACCTAAAATCCTTGAAGATAACAAGGTAGCTATTAAAGGGAACTTAACAAGTTGATCATTTAGGAGTAACTGTATTACCCTGGAAACTCTCTAAAAGATTAGTCACAAACTATCACATATGGTAAAATGGTTTAAGCACAAATGTAAGTAATGATAAAATAGTAGCTATCCTAAAGTCATATATTATACTGTCAAGATTATACAAAATACAAATTGTATTAAATGAATGTTAGAGGTGTTAAAGCTACCAATACTAACATTATATAAAATATGAAACACCTCTTTACATTTGGAATTTCATGTAAACGAGGAACAAACGATTGCACTAAATCATATGGATACATCGGTACATGTTTAGTCAAACGGATACGATTGCATATAAATGTTGGTAATGGAATAATTTAGTTGAGGTGCATGACTAATTATAGCGAAAACAAATTTATTGATTGAGCATTTAGATCAAAGGTAGGAGGAGGTAATGGTTCTCAAGGTTTGGGTCCATTAGTTTTTAACAAAACTCTTTCACCTATATGTATGCACATAACTAGCATACGACTTTCGGTCCTAAAAGCATATGTCATAAGGAAGAATTATGTTTTGTTATTGTTAATCTAGTATGGCTATCATGAACTAATAAACCTCGAAATGGTTAGTTGTTACACATAATAAGTGAATGATAAGATAAGTGAACGCTATTTGGTTTCTAAACCTGTGTGTAACAATAAATTCTCAGAAAGTGAATGTTAACTTCTTTATCAGAAGTTGTTGATTAACTTGTGAATGTTGAATACCATTAGCATACTAAATGGATGCTAAGTAAAGGCAGGACTTGAATTTTAGAGTTGTTGGAAAGAGATTTCAAGTTAGTTACAATAATACCACTGTTATAATGTATCCTTTACAAATAATTATTATTGTGCAAGAAATTGGGTTATGCACATAAAGACTATTGAGCTATTTATACATCTTCATTGGTATTATTGATCTTCTTATACATTTTCACAAGAACGATAACATTCCTTACAATATTTCTTCAAGAAAGGGAAACTAGACTGCTTATGAACTTGGACTACAATACAGCTAAGGTAAATAGCATGATGTGTTGGGCCTAATGTTATTGGTAGTATAGAAAGAGTGCACCTATATAAAGGCGCTCATTTTGATGAACTAGAAAAGTTGTAAGATATGACATAAGTAGTTGAGATATGATATTATGGTAAGCAGTTTACTTTGAATTACTGATGTTATTGAAATTTCCATGTCCCTAGCTTGCGAGACATAAATGTGGTGTAAAGTTGGAATGTCCCTTCACTAGTAATTATCCAAATAATAGATGAGTAGGGATGTCTAAAAATATTGATATTGAAAATAATAAGTGGATGAATGTTGTATAATGTTATATGCTAACATTGGAGGATATGCTAGGAACACTATTAGTAAAAATATTCGCTGCCTTAAATAATGAGGCTAAGAATGGGTGATGTTTTACTTATTATAAATTGTCGAATTTCGAGGTTTTATAAATCAAGGATTAAGTGTGGATGATGTTTTTTATATACTGAACTTGCAGGCTTCACCAAGATTATGACCATTGTTTACAATCAACGTACACTATGGTATATAAATCCAATTGCGTATATAAGTTATGCTCAATTGCTCATAAATGAGTAAGGAGTAATTTTTTTAGATGATTTACAGGGTTATACAACTCATCAATGATGTTAAAATCACTGCAACTTATGAAATTCTAATGATTAATGAAATTTTAGGTTATCTATAGATGGTTTGACTAACCATGTAGGCGATTCACGAATTGAGACAATGATAGTAAAGTCATGCTAAGCACCAAGGAGTGTGTGTTACGAATAGTCAAAAGTTGAAATTTATACTAAATACGAACAACGAAAAATTGAATGTCATGGGAGCACAATGGTGTTAGGTAAGTGATTTTCGTGTGAGCACATTGGTGTTAGGCATATATGCTGTAGGAGCACAATGGTGTTAGGAAAGTGATTGTCATGTGAGCACATTGGTGTTAGGCATATGTTGTGGCAAGAAAATTTATGATCTAACTCTACCTTGCTTTTCTAGACTCCAACAGGGCTGGGTGGAAAAGGGATTCCTGGACTCGAGCAGGGAGGCTTGGGCGAAATTACGAAGGAGTATTATATTAATATTAAGACCTAGGAAAAGATGGACATCTGGAAGACACGATGTTGTTTGATGTCACTGAGGAGAAAACTTTTGGCTAGAGGTCAAAAGGGAGAGTAACCTTAGAAAACGTTGTAAGACCACACGGGAACTCGTGAAAGAATTCAAGGGAGAGTTTGTAAATAACAGACGAAAAATGTGTTAACAATTTTTTCACATAATTAGACTATTACTTGTCTTAAGGTGTAAAGGTGAAGGAAATATTTCCTCATGGGAAGGACGAGTTAAGTCTCCAGATGGATTACTTGTTGACAAATTATTATGTATTATGATAAAGACTAGGAGGTGTTTCATAATTTGCAATTATGATGCCACAAAAGGATCCATTGTTTATGGTTGAATTATAGAACTGTGACATGTTTGACTGAATAAATTTCGGATAGACCCAATCTTATTACAGGAGACTACAAGTCACGACAAAAGACGACTTGTGAAAGATAAGGAAAGTTTGAAGGAGACTAGAACATAAAATACGAAGGAATAAGAGATGTCTCAAGAGATTTGTTGAATAACACGAACACCGAGGATGGTGTATCTTTAAGGGGGAATGGATGTAACATCCCTCTTATATTCCCTAATATATGGTAATTATTAAATGTATATTGTACGTATTTCCGGTGAGGAGCTTAAGGCCAAGGCCCCACTAGAAATCCCTGAAACTTATATAAATTAAATCCCTAAGTTATAGACTTAGGAAACCTAAGACATTAACGCATTTTTGACGGGAAACTCGAAAACCAATAAGGGAAATGTTAAGACGATCAAGAGTTATAATGTTTTCCTTCATGACCAAAACCTTAGGTGTCATCCTAAGTTGAGGTAAGTCGTGATCAAAATGATTACTAGGATAACTATTAATGGGTCCGTAAGACCCTCTCCTTGGTGACTACATAATTATCCTTACAAAAGGGAGAGAAAGGTATTTTTTCTTTATACTTAAGGAGGAGTGACTTATGTTGTACATAATTACATGTACAAAGGTTAGTTATATAGGAAAAAAGGGAAGAAAGCGATCTCTCTGTTCTTTTGGGGAAAGAGAAGGTCACCGAGAAACCGTTCAGGGATTGGAGAGCTTAAATTCAATCAATTCAAATCATGTCTACGATGTTGAGTAGCAGGTATTATGACTTGTTACACTGTTTAAAATGGGATATGCAACTTGTTTTTTGAGTTATAGTTTGTTAGTAGATTATACATACATGTTAATATTATTGCAGACCTAAGATGGTTGGGTTGCATTCTCCATGTTCTCTGTGTGAGGTATGCGATAGTCCATGAAACCAGTTATGTTTGGTTTTCAAGGGTATCTGCGTTGGATAAATGAACACCAGTTCTTAGATTTGTGACTTATGTGTTGGGATTAATATCCTTTGGTGTTTTAGTTTCTGGAATGGATTTAGCCCTTTTGTTCGTATTTTGGAAGGTCAAGTCCATAGATTCCGATAAAAGTATATACCCCCTCGTACCAAAGGTATGTGTTAGGTTTGCAACCGAGAACTCTGCAAATCGTGCCTCTAAGCTCTAATCCTTCCCTCCTTGGGTGTATATAGAGCTGGGTTTATATTGATAAAAATATGTGCAGATGTTTCCAACTTACCGATATATTACTTCACATCCGAAATGTCAATCAGAGCGTCCGTTAATCGATAGTGGTGATTCTCAATTGGGAGTCTTTAACTGATGTTGCATTGAGAGATAGGAGTCCGCAATGATAAAACCTGAATCTAGATTGTTATATCTAAGACTGTGAGCATAGAACTAAAAGAACATACCTCGATTTCATTCACTGCATTTTTTAATGCTAAGATTTAGTGTTGATGTGGAATACGCCTCTAAGCAAATGACAGTCAATTCTTACTTAGATCTTGACTACGTGGCTTATAAAATTCCTTGATGGATACCATTTTGACCTCCCTTGAGAACAAGGATCTACAGCCGCCTGGAAAGGAAAGCAAAAGCGAAGAAAACACTGCTTATCTTGTTTTACTGCCCTATGATCTTCACTGTAGGTATTAGGGCCCAGCATCAACAAATCCTTCGCATGAGCGACAGGCTTACGACAAGTGTTCTTCTTTAGATGGTTGTTGTTCTTCTCCAATTAAATAAGTATATTAACTAATTCAATGATGTCCACCCAAAGGTTCAAAATCCTCGTGGGTTAACATAGGCTAAGTCGATTTAAAATCACAGTATATTTTATCTGCAAAACTAGATTTTGTTTTATCGTGGACTTAATTGCAGAAGTGATCCGCCAAAGATATAAAGTTTAGGAGTATGAAAAGATTATAAATGCATAGAGGGATACAAATAGGAGTATACCGATTAGAACTAGTTGTGTTGTTCACAAGTTGATTATAAATGAAATATGGTTAATGAAAATACAGAACTGAATCAAGACTATGAGTAAGGCCTTCCAAAACGTAACACTCTGGTTGAGAAAAGTTTTAGGGGAGTTACTAGTCAACACTCATTAGAAGTAATCTACCTTATGATAGTAATTTTATTAATATACAAAATGCTTACGGGTAGTTATATTACCTTCTCTTGTTATCATAAGGGCTCTTACCTAAGGATTTCTATCTTAGAGTAATGAATGAATAGGAACAAGTTGGTTGAGCGAAACCTTGAAAATAGAGAGGAGGGTGCTATACCTTGTATTTAGATTCGTATAGAATTCCCTTCATGTGTGGATAGTGGTGGGGAATAGCTCAGAAATACTCTCCAACGAGGAGACCATGAAAATAATAGAAATAATGTATGGCTACATTTATGTTGCGGAATTGTAACTTCTTAATGAAATAAATGTCACACGATGTGACCGTTTTGTGGACGTAGCCCAAGGATTGGATCACACGGTCTTCATTTGTTCACCGATATACTATCACGTTAGTTCATATTGTGGGTTTTAAAATTATCAAAAATTGAACCAATATATTGCACGTATTGGGGNACGTATTGGGGGTGGATGAGGAGTTTAACGTGGGGGGGGTGGGTAGGGTGGTTTATAAAGATTGAGGTATAAAAAGGGGTGGGGAGGAGGTTTTAAGTATTGGGAGGGGGTTTCAACAAAGAGAGTATGGGTCAATATCTTTGGAAATTAAGTGTATTCTTTAATATCCCACGATCGTACGTGCTATGTGAGAGGTTCACTAAGTGAAGTCCCCATGGATTAGGTGAACCAGGTACTTTTGGTGTCTTGATTTTGTGTCTAAATGTATCATCCTCCTTTCATTGATTGGGTACTTGTATTATTGTTTTGTAACCTTGTAAGTTGCTTAAATACTCTAGGCAGAAAAATCAAGCAAAGCTAATGGTAGCATGATGATTTTGGATCAGCATGCTTCTATGGTTTTAAAGGCACTATGACCATGAAATGCTTGTGTACTACTTTTATCTTATGTGCTCATGTATGTGATTTATGTACTGATGACAAGGATGGATGTAAATTGTCTAATGATTGTTTTGCAATGTGTGTAATTTTGATATTATCAAATTCAATTGGACATGCTTCATTGAAATGCCATGCAAAATCTGACACTAACATGATTGACTCGTTTTCTAGTAAGAAACAAAAAAATTTACCCCATTTTTCACATATAATGGCATTGAGGTATAAGAGATATGTTACAGCTAGAAATTTGACACCGTGAATGTATTTTTGTTTTTAAAACTTATTTGACACTCAAATCCAAGTCTAGCACATTTTACCCCTTTTTCACACATAATGGCATCGAGGTATAAGAGGTATGTTACAGCCATAAATTTGACACCGTGAATGTATTTTTGTTGTTAAAACTTATTTGACACTCAAATCCAAGTCTAGCACATCATCATATACAGGCTTTCAAAATTACATACCCACAATTTGATATTCATAGGCATTCTTTAACCGTCATAAGTTTTAATAACTAGGTCTATAGAGTATATCCTATTTTATATATACCTTTTGATGAGGCCAGGCCGTGGGACCTACATTATATGGTTTAATTCAAGAATGGATATTGTGGATGACATGTAATATGATCATTGCATTGTTCAGTGATTTTTAGTAGCAGCATTAATTAAAATGATTATATATTTTATTATTAAAGTTGTCTAGATTTACTTAACAAAGTAGAAATATTCAGCTTTCACTATTCTCAAATTGAACTGTACACACATGAAAACTATCATGGAATTGAATTGTAAACACATGAGAGTTTATTATTAAAATTGTACAGATTTATTTAACCTAGTAGAAATCTTTAGCTTTCATTATTCTCAAATTGAATTGTGACTGCAAATTGAATTGTCATTGTGGAAAAAGTATTTGCATTGTCATTGTGGAAAAAGTTTGAGGTCATATTGCTACCAGGAAGATGGTAAAAAAATAGGTTCAGTGCAAACCCGATCTGTTTTTCATACTTTCTTATATCTTTGTTCATCAGTTTCAAATACTCTAGTCTCTAGAGCTAATTCCTCCTTCGGCATTTCAAGTCAGTTTTTCTTTTTTTAATGTGTTCATATAAATGGATTTGAAGGCTTGTTGTTAATTCCTCGAAGTCAGTTTTTCTTTTTTTAATGTGTTCATATAAATGGATTTGAAGGCTTGTTTCGGTAAAGAGTAAGTGTAATATTTTTTAAAAGTTAATGATAAAAGGTCAAATGATGTACACGTGAGTCGTTTACTAAACAAATTTTTCTAGCTTTAAGAAAGAAGGAAAACTGATATAATAAGGATATTACAGTAGTGTGACATTATTGAAATGACAATTTAAATAAAAGAAATTTGACACTTATGAATGAACATTAAACTTAAAGTGAAAGGCATGGAAAATCCAAAACAGTCATCAAATTGTTATTTCAGAGGCAGAGCATATTTGAAATTCCAGCCCTGGATACCACTACTGGAAACATTAATATTATCAAACTCTGATACAGTGTAGCATTAATATTATCAAACTCTGATACAGTATAGGGTTTTCGGACGATATACGGTGATTCTCTTCGATATAAATTGTTTTCTCCTTCCCCGTACGATTCTCTCCACGATCATTCCATAATTTTTTTTCCATCTTTTCTCCCATGAACCCTTCGAATCAGACCTTATGACGGTCCACAAACCACGAGACAAAAGACCTTCCATTCCAAATCCAATACGACTAATTCCATAGAAAATTATAAAATTAAGATTAACCATGTTACAACTTACGTTCGGCGAGGATTCGATTTCCAATTTGATAATAACATAAACAGACAGCCTATCATTGGCGGTCCACAAATCACGAGACGAAAGACCTTCCATTACAAATCCAATACGACTAATTCCATAGAAATATAAAATTAAGATTAAGCATTGGTTACATTAAGCGAGGATTGAATTTCCAATTTGATAATTGCATAAACAGAGAGCCTAAAATTAAGATCCCGTCAACCATATATCTATAATGCGCAAATTAACCATTACGTTTGTTAAGAAATATTATGAACAGGTTATGTTTCTTACAACTTACATTGGGCGAGGATTCGATTTCCAATTTGATAATAACATAAACAGACAGCCTATCATTGAGATCCCGTCAACCCTATATCTATAATGTGGAAATTAACCATTGCGTTTGTTAAGAAACATTATCAACCGATTAAGTTTCTTATAATATCTAACCACAGCCTTTGAACTGAAACTTGCGCTCCCTTTCCTCCTGGGATTCCCACAGCAACCAGCCCAGCTCATGAATCCAATCTACCTGTTGTGTGTTGTCGAAGTAATCCTCCATTACATGACCGTCAGCATCGGTAAAACTTTTAACGCTCTGCACATTGCTTTTATCAGAGTACCCTACATAAAATTCATTCGTCTCTGTGGCGAATGGAACCGGTTCTCTGCAGAATACTTCTAATCCAGAATCGGATTGGCATGGGAGCAGATTACTATCCGGAGAGGGTAGCTCGTTAAAATTAAATAAGCTCTCGGGTATTCCTGCTAAGTAATCGAAATGTGGGGATCCCTCGCTCGTTACGATGGCATCATTCACTAGTAGGTCGGAACTTGACCTAGGAGAATTCACAGTTTCTTTACCATGAAGCGATTTGGCATTATCTGAACTAAGATAACTGCAGTCATAACCCTTCGAGACCTTTATTCCTACCATTTCCGGCTCTCTCACCGCCATTTCTATTCTCACGGGGGTGGTTTCGAAAACATAATTTTTAAGGGAAGCAGATTCTGGCATATTCTTCAAATTTTCCAGTGACTGGGTAATTGACAGCATCTTCTTGGTCAGATGAGTGTTCCAGTAGTTCTTGATTTCATTATCTGTTCGCCCAGGTAGTCGTCCTGCTATTAGTGCCCAACTGCATACATCCATAAAAATAACTCACATCAGACTTATGGCCAGAATTTCCTACGATGACATTAAAAATTCCTGAGCACGACAAGGAGAATGGAAGAATTCAACCGACTGAATAAGTTTCATTCATTCTCTACATACCGATTGCCAAGAAGACGATGAAGGCGAATAATAAGCTCCTCCTCGTCGGGGGAAATGTTTCCGCGTTTAATATCAGGACGGAGATAGTTCAGCCAACGTAGTTTACAACTCTTTCCACACCGCATAAGACCTGCAAAACAAAATCTCTCCGCTAATGTAGTTAGCTAAAATATACTCATTTACTTCTGGATTAATAAATGAGGATTCACTACTATTATATATTACTGGGATTCACCTGCTTTTTGGGGTAGATTTCTCCATCCACCATCACCATGAAGTCGAATGTAGTTGGACAGAATCATATCCTCCTTGGCTGTCGAGGCGCCACGCTTGAGCCCATGTTTTGAGGAGCAAGGAGATCTACCCATCTTGGATATTCTTCAGTAACGCAGCAGCCTGATCTCCTATGCTGGGAACAGAACTCGTCGTTTCAAGCAGTCGGGTTACGGGTATATATAAAAAAAAAATTTGGCTTCTCCCTGCCCAAAATCGTTAAATCTTTGGCTACTGATGCAAAACACGTGACCTAATCAATATTGCATCAGATTTTCAATGGTCGAAATTTAAGGGCTATACAAATGCGTTTCATCATGCTCCCGATTGCTGGCCAGAAATTGACGGTATCATGAATGGGCCCGATGAAAGCTCGAACCATCACGCATTTACTACATGCATTGTCCCACGCTATTCCGGGAACTAATTATTGAGGGTTTTGGTGATTAAGGATGACCAATCTTAAAGCCCTGATTACCTACAGGAAATTGGGCGGAATCAGGTAAATCTTGTTTAGGTGGACCATGCAGGGTACCACACTTTTCAGTTTCTACTAAATTTCAAGGAGCAATCAAGAATGAATGAGGATGGCGATATAAAGAGACACAGGGGTCCACCATTATTGTGTTTTCACATCATTATTATGAAATAAATAAGTATAGGAAACCAATGATATCATTGGTGCGACGAAAACACCAAATACAAGACCCTATCGGGGAACAAAGCATCATGTAACATCCAATGATAAATATACGCTCGAATTTGCACCGTTGAATCAAAGATGCTCTAATCAAACGGTGTTTATCTGCCAGCATAGATTGTAAAGGATCACTATCATTAAATTAATTACAACAAAAAAAAAGGCTACTTCACGAAATTACCCGGTAAGGACGTTCACGTCTCATTACAAAATCCAAATGGTGAGCAGAACTTTATCATGTTTTAATCTGTGTGCGTGATACTAGGTATGCGCCAAGTTTGACAAATCGCCCTTGCTTTGATTTGATAAGTGACTCTGAGCTCAGTCACGACGAGGCTTTTGCACTTCTCACAACATGAATTGGCCTTCTCCACAACATTGAAGTGACATACTTGGTACGTACAGCTTTGCAATTCACACTTAGTGAACCATATCATTTGAAAGCTTTGCGACACAGACTTAGAAAACCTTATCGTTTGAATGTTTTGGGTAAAGTTTTGAAGTAATTTGTTATTAAATTTTTTACGATCACATTTATTTTATTTTATTTGAGGTAAATATTCATAGGTTACAATTTAACTGTTAATAATAAGTTATTTCTTTTCATGTGTAATTGTATAAATTGTCTACTCCAAATGCTAACATATAAATAGTGGTGGATGTAAATATGCTACAATTAATTGTCTACTCCAAATGCTAAGATATAAATAGTTGTGGATATAAATATGTTTTAAGCCATACATAAAGTCTTCCTCCAAATTCTAAGATATAAATAGTTGTGGATGTAAATATGCTTTAAGCCATGCAATTTAGATTTAGATAAAGCTTTCCTAGAATAGACTCTTAATTGGTGAACATTTAAAGCAATCCTTGTGGTAGGTCATCCTTTGGAAAGCTACATAAAACTTACCTTTAAGAATTAGTAAACTAACAATATGCTTTGACTAGAATTCAGTTAAATTTATTCTACTAAAGCATACATGGGAGACCACCAAGAATGTACAAGCTTAAACTCTTTAAAAAAAAAAATTCATGAAATATATTTATTTAAAAATGCTTCATTCATATAGTTTTAATACTTAATAATTATTTATAATTTTATTAAATAAATGGATACAAATTCACAAAATTGAAAATAGCTTGATTCCATAAATATTATTATTTAAAAAAAAAAAATTATAAATTACTTTCTCCTAGCTTAATAATACTTTTAATAAAATTAAATAATTTATGATTTTATGATAACAAAATGGAAATGAATAGAGATAAAATTGGATTGTTTCTTACAATTTGAAGTAGTTTCAATCCAACACAAATCACCATAACTAAAGTTTCTACCATCCCATCCCATTTATTAAATATATGTTCAACTTTACATATTTTTTGTTTAGAATAAGCCCATTTTACTATTTCCATAAAAACTAAAATTGAATAAACAATTCAAGATTAAATGACTATTTGTATTTTCATCTTTTTACGTGAGGCAAGCTAACTAAAAAATCACCCCAAAAAAACTTTTAAAATTTTCTAAAACTACATAACACTTACCTTTAACAATATAGTAATCCAACAATATAAGAATATAATAATCCAACAATATAAGAATATAGTAATCCAACAATATGTTCCTAGGGCAATTCAATTATTTTTTTAACCAAACTATACACGTAAAATAACCAAGAATGTGGAAGCTTAAATTGATGAAAATATTTTTATGAACTATATATATTTAAAAATGTTTAAATCATGCAATTTTAATTGTTCATAATTATTCAATTTTTTTTATAAATAAAATCAATAGAAAAAATGAAAATATATTGATATTGCAAATGTTTTAATTTCCACATGAATTATTATTTAAAAATAAAAATAATTTATCAATTATCTTTAAGTAACTTAGTAATATTTTTAATAGAATTAAATAATTGATAATTTTATCATTAGAAAAGGGAAATAACTATATACAGTTGTTTTCTATGTTTTGAATATGAAGTCACATATACTTGTGTGGCTTATTGACGATTCCCTTGTGTGGCTTATTGATGATTCCCCTAATATGAAGTCACATGTAAAAGAGGTCATGAGTTCAAATCACACCCGAGCTTACCCGTGTCCCATGCTTTCGGCTGGAGAGAAGTGAAAAAGTTGTTGAAGAGTGTTTAAAGTGCAGAAGGATCATAAATGACCAAGTCCTCGGCAAAATACTATATAATTGTAAGTCCATTAGCAAGCACTAGATAGCTTTGTACGAGAATGACTATTCCATTTATGTTTTCATGTTTTCAAATCACTCGTGCCAGTTTCTTCCTCTATGTTTTATTTACAATAGAATGTTTTACTTTAAGATCTAGAAGTGTTGCTATAGTCATTAAGTACAAATGTTTTACTTAATCTTATTGCAGAGTGAAATAACATGTATCGATCTCATTAGTTATGTATAAATCCTAAATTAGTTCATGTTTTGTTTATATCTATGAATGATAAATGGCATTTAGAAAAACTATTTAGTTGAGGCATCCATAGCCGAGTTAGGAATTTCTCAATGATTTATATGCTAAAGAATCGAATTATTTACTTAATTATATAAATATGGTCATATTATATGTGTTCTTTTCCTATGTTGTATATTTAGTTTAATTTCAATTTCATTAGTGGAAGCTAAGATGTTAAATTTTAAATTACAGTATTAATAGTTAAATGTTTAAATATTAGACGATATACAAACAGAACAAAGTCAAGGAAAGATAAATTTATAAACCAATATTTAGCAATTACGGATTAGCACGAAGATATAAACTCTAC
>LPNX011089911.1:162193-284598 GCA_001517045.1 Pseudotsuga menziesii | reverse complement strand
TGTGTGCATATATTTTTGTAATGTCCCCAAAAATCAAAAATAATTTTTTTTTATAGGCTAGTAAAAACTACCTAAATGGAACATTATTTACTTACAGAACTCTATCATACACTGTATGTATCTCTGTTTAGTTGTAAGTTGTTATTACGTTCTGTCGTTTATATTTTAGTCGTTACTTTTAATGTATTTTACTTATGATGTTGTACTGATGTTTACCACTTAGAATTATGTTTACACTTTTGTCGCTTATGTTTTGTCATTGGATTTATGTGCTTCGTCCTTTCTCC
Organism: Pseudotsuga menziesii; assembly: GCA_001517045.1. NCBI lineage: Eukaryota > Viridiplantae > Streptophyta > Pinopsida > Pinales > Pinaceae > Pseudotsuga > Pseudotsuga menziesii. The sequence goes on along the minus strand of LPNX011089911.1, from coordinate 284,311 downwards.
ATTGTCGCATTTATTAATTATGGAGTCCTAACTTAACTTTGTTCATGGAAACAAAGTGGGTGGAGTGGAAAAACTTGTTCTCCTATGACGGTTTGAGAGGTAAAGTATTACTTTGTTACGGAGGCTTACATAGTTCAATCAAACTAAGACACCTCTTTTATTTACATGCAGTTCAAGCTTGCGACGAAAACTTGTTCAAAGCATATGGAAAGTTGTGGCCTTAAACATAATACTATTGGTTGAATTTGGTTATGTTATTGACACCGAATTATAACATGTATAGTTACTATTCTTGTCAATTTAATTATTACTGCTAAAGCTCTTGTTTAGTAATTATACTTCTGCTGGCTCCTTTAAATACTTTATTTCATATCTTGGTATTAATTACAATTTATGTTTTAGTCTATTAATAATTATTAACTCCTCTTATATTTTCCATTTTGAAGGTTAGATACATGGTCTTCAAAACCCAACCATTGATTTGTAAGGGTTAAAGTAATTAACATGGCATATTCCATATGCCATGTTTGCTAAGAAAAAGCGTAGGACTTAATTGTATGGTGTGAAGTTTATTTCTTAATCCTAAGATTCATATGTTATTATTCCTTGAACCCTATGGTCGATTACGTTATTTTAAATACATAAGTCTTGGGTTGACTTAAGGCTAGCGCAAACCATAAATGGACTTTGCACTTAAACCTTGTCATTGTAATAGGATAAGCTTGCTTATAGTGTGTATGTTGTAATGTTACACGGTGTTATGAAATAGGGTGGCAAAAAATATAATGTATGGTATAAACCATAAGATAGCAGGGTTTAAGCCTTCATGTGGGAGGTGGTCATACATTGTAATACAACGAAACATAAACTATGGAGAGTGGGTTTTTATATGGATTTAATGGTTTCCAGCTGGTGCATTCAATGCTCTTGGGAAAGCGTGGCAGCCTTCCCTTAGGCTTGGCTCACGATGGTTGTGCAATGTGTTTGTCATTTGGGGTTTTTTCATTTTGGCTCTGTGAAGGGAGAAAGCCATGGAGGCGACCTCCAAACTGTGAGGTATGACTTCGTTGGGTTTATGCACCTGCATATTGGTTTGGTTTAATGTTTGCGCGTGGCCATACTTATCATTCCCATTTTCGATTGTGTATTGCAGTTGCTGAAAGGGGATGAGAAGCAACATGGCTTTACTTCTGTGGGATCCAAACATTTGCAATCATGGTAGCGGTATGCTTGTGAGAAATTTTTTAGTTGCTACCTTTTAGACCTCTTGCGAAGACTGTGCATATATTGTTGCTTGGTTGGAGTTTTATGCTGTGGGTTTCCATGTGGGGTTTACAATTCACCTTCGGGCATTTGATTACAGAGTTGGGTTTTGAACAATGTTGAAATGGCATCGGCCATGGAGTGAAATCGTAATCCCTCTGGTTCTATGTATAAATTGTTGGGTTTGTAGTGATTACATGGTTTGGGCCTTCGATCCATGGGCTACACTATTTCTTGCAATGGTGCCATAGCCCATTGGAATGAATACTTTGTTTTGGATTTCGAAATGACTAGGTGGATACTCTGCGATTTTTTCTGTGCTATGTATGATGTTTATACTCTACAAAATTAATGAAGGAATTATGTCGTTTTCGGCATACTGTGTTTGTAAATGAATGTGTTAAGTTATTGTTTAATAGCTTGGTTTGGACACATGCATTCACCTTCATTTGAGGTCTGTGTATTATGTATATTTTAATGGTTATATTATGTGAACAACGTGGGTGGTTGAGAGGCCAAGCTGTGAATGCATTAGGCCTACCCCATCGTGGCTATGATAGCTCTGTGATATTATTTCATTATTGTAGATAATTTTAATGAGTAGTTTAGGGGTGATTCGTTAGCAGAGTAATTAGTTCTAAGACTCACTATGTAATTTAATTTGTCATGGCTGTCACTTATGTGAGTGTTTTTCATTTGTTGGTTTCATAGAGGCTAGAGTTTAAACACTCTCAATGGCATTTCTTGTATCAGCCGGTAAATGGACTCTGTGTATCTATATTAAAACTTGGACGAGGTTGTGATTGGTTTAGGGTATTAGGACCTCAATGTTAATGATTACATTTGTTATTTATATTGCATTGTATTTGGAAGTATTTTAATAACCACAACCCGCATACGATTTGATGTATAGTGTGGCCTGCTAAGAATGGTTATAGGATTTGGTTGTTGTTTAGTACATACAATACTTATGGGTTGTTATTATGGCTTTTCCTTAGGTCTGGACATCCATGGGATCGATGTCGCGACCTATATTGGCAAGAATGATTTTAATGTAATAAATGGTATTTTAATAAATAAAAACAAACTCGGCTTGCATGCCCACGAGATTCGATTCCTGTTCTTGTTTGCAATACATGGATTTATAATATTATTTTGATGTTATTTTAATACGATATGATTACTGTATAAGATGTATTATTTCAATTTGGTTATGGTAATATTTGGTGAGTTATGTAATTTTGTTTATGGTTATGCATAGATGGAAAATGGATAGAACTGTGGATTCTTTTGTATGAATTATGACAAAGATTTGTAAAGGACCACATGGATGGTCACGATGCTTCCTTTGTTTATTTAGTTCTCACACTGATAATTTAAATGCAAAGTTTCGATACTAGTATATTCTTATTATGACAAACCTTGAAAGGTCTTAGATGAGTTATTTAATTTTGGAATTAAATGTATAGATAGTTTTAATAAATGTTTATACTTGATGGCCTTATCTACACACACAGACACACACACACACACACACACACACATATAAATCAGTTTTGTTTGTAAATAATACCCTAAGGTATCTATTTAGTATATTTATTTCTTTAGTCTTGATCCTATGATTAAATCTACTATAATCTGAACCTATCTCTACGGACAAATGTAATATGTCATTAGAGTTATAAATAATAGGTGAGCAATAAATAACATGTCTTGATTTACCTAGTTTACACTAATAATTTTTGAATATTGAATGAATACAAAAATAAACTTTTGAGATGAAATCTTAGCTATATACAGCCTATGATAACGTTTACAAGCCAAGGGAGTATTGAAGAGAATACAAACCCTAGCAGAGTCTAGCCAGAAACTCAAATACATAGGGTTAGTAGATATATTGAAAACATTCATCTAACATATCCATCATTTAATCTAGAAGATAACATAGAGAGTCTAGGGTTAGATTTTAAGAAATGTAACCCTAGAAGATATGGACAGAACCATCATTTCCAGGGTTAATAATATATAAAGAGCATTTATATAAAGCATCGAGTATTTACCCTAGAAATGAACTTGACATACTAAGAATTCATACCTATAATTTTTCTTCCTGAAGCTGCTTTAATGGCTAAACCTGCACACTTTTTAAATAACTAGCATTATCAATTTAAGACAGATCTAACCTATGATTTTGATGACCAAATCACTTGGGAACTACCACGTTCCTCCCGACCATGAGCCGAAACCGTTCCTATTTTTCATATGGATCCCCCCGATCTAGACTGCAACATGAAAGTAGCTTAGAGTTCCTAAGGTAGGGTTTCCTAACTGGTATTCTGAATCAATCCTCTTTTCCTTGCAGGAGAGATTTCTCCAGGAAAACACTTGTGAGAAAAAACAAGCAGAATAATAATTCTCCAAGTTAAAAATCACAACCGCCCAAGTATTTGCTTGGTTTCAGTCTTTATAGACATATTTTTTAGTCAAAGGGACACTTAAATCAAGAAACCTTGGTTTCTTGATTTAACCCTTTTTCAATTACTTCGGGTAATTATTAATATTTTCCCTTAGGAGCTTTCTACTAGTTCCTAGTTGCACTTTTATAGACATTATACTATTTATTAATCTTTGCATAATAAATAATAATTGATGGAGTTCTTCTTCTTTCTTTCATTTATTTATAATATTAATATATTTAATTCATTATACATAACATGTATAAAGTACAAAATAATATAACATTTTATTAACATTTGTCTCCGAGTAGCATATACCATGATCACTCAAGTAAACAACACTTCTTCATTAAGCTCAAGTAGGTAGATGGTTTAGGTCTACTAGGCTAGGTAACTTTAAACAGCCTTGCATATTGGATTTTCCTTGTATAACGTGGTATCTCTTCAGTACTTTGATGAGAATACATAAATTCAAAATTTCATTTAATCACTTATAAATAAGTATGATGAGATAAATATTTTTCTCAAGTGGTTTTCACTCAGAAGTTATTAAATTCTTTTTAGTAAACCCTAGCGCTTACGAGAGCCCATACTCAACACCTATAGCAAGGAGTTACAAACATAGTGTAATTCCAGATCTTTTTCTCAACACTAAATGCCAGGATGTACTTGTATGATACACCTAGGGATACAATGGCCAAAGATCTGATGCTCCAGAGCTTATGCTCAACATCAACATGGAAGGATCTGGGGCTTATGCCCAACACTTCCAATTATCTTCTCATGTGTTCTAGAGCTTCTCGCTCAACACAAAGGTAAGTACTCATGTGTTCCAGAGCTTCTCGCTCAACAAAATTCATCAATCACTCAAGTGCTCCACAACTCCTCACTCAACACAAAAAATATTATCAATCATGTGCTTCAGGGTCCACACCCAACACAATCAAGCATATACATATATCGTCAATAATTGGCTTAGGCCCATTATAAAAAAAAAATCATCATGTTCATATGCAGTGGGGTCTTTGACCCAATATAAAATAAAACATCAAGATAATCATCACAATCAACAGACACATGCCTATAAGTGTTAGGTCCAAAATTCAGGATATTACATCCCTCCCCACTTAGAACAACATCGTCCCAAGTGTTCTAGGGACTCAAAACGATATCATGAAACAAGGCAGGGTAAGAATTTCTCATGCTGGCCTCGTTCTCCCAAGTAGCTTCGTTAGCCTCAAAGTGCTTCCACTACACTTTCAATTGAACCACATTGTGCTTCCGAAGCTTCACTTCTCTTTTGTCCAATATATGAGTAGGATCAGAGGCAAACTCCCCATTAGGTTCCACCTGTAATAGGGACCAATCAACAACATTTTTAGTATCATAAACATATTTATTTAACAAAGATGCATGGAAAACATTGTGGACTCTTACATGCATGGGAAATGCTTGTTCACAAGCCACTAGCCCTTTCTTGGGTAGTATTTCAAAAGGTCCGCAAAATCTAGGTGCTAAATTACCACACCTAGCCAAGCTCAACGAGCTTAGTTTGGATTTTACTTTCAAGTAAACATGATCGGCTATTTGAAATTCCTTATCCTTTCTTTTCCAATCCGCGTAACGTTTCTAGTGGTCTTGTGCTTCCTTAAGGTTCACCCGGACCTTAGTAACCAAACGTTCCAAGTCCATCAAAAAATCAGGCCTTAACATAAGCTGATCCACCAAGATGTCCCAAGTAACCGATGTCTTACACTTTCATCAATAGAGTACCTCAAAGGGACTCATCTTGGCGGAAGCATGATAACCATTGTTATATGCAAACTCTGCGAGATGCAAGTAATCCTACCACTTCGTAGGATTGTTAATGACATACATTCAGAGCATGTCCTCGATAATTTAGCTTACCCTTTCTGTCTGCCCGACTATCTGCGGGTGATATGTAGTACTGAAGTTCAACCGTGTCTCCAATCTAGAGAACAAATATCTCCAAAAGTTTCATGTGAACTTAACATCTCAATCCGAGATAATTACCTAGGGTATCCCATGTAATCTAAATATCTCTTTCAAAAATATATCAGCAATGCTCATGGCCTTGTAGGTCGATTTTATAGGAATGAAGTGTGCTGCCTTCAACAACTTATCGATGACCACAAAAGAGAATCATTTTACTTCTTAATTTTCAGTAAACCGGTGATAAAGTCCATACTAATAAACTCCCACTTCCATTCCAGAATGGGTAACGGATGTAGCAATCCTGCAGGATGTTGATGCTCAGCATTGACTACTTGGCACTCTTGACATTTCACAATAAACATTGCAATTTCAGCCTTTAACTGAGGCTAGCAAAAAGTGTCTCTTGACAGTAGATATCATCTTTTGATATCCTGGGTGCCCTAAGTAGGGTGCCCTATGAAATTCTGTGAGGATGCTATACGGAAGGTCTTCTCCTTCAAGAACATACAAGAGATCCTTAGACCATAGCAGTTTGTATTTGTTGACTTTTTATTCTTTTTGTTGTTGAAACAACCTGTCCTCCTGGAATTTCTTGAGGATATCTACATAGAAGGGGTAAACTTTGTTGGCCGCTCTAATCTTCTCATGCAAATATGCATTAGTTTGACTCAAAGTCACCTCATAAATTATGTGAGTTCATCGGCTTGAAGCATCGGCAACCTTATTCTCCTTTCCCTTAATGTGCTTAAGCTCGAAATGGTACTCGCTTAGGAAAGCCAGCCACCTGTCTTGCCTCGCATTCAGATCCGGTCGATCAAATAAATACTTCAAACTCATATTGTATGTCTTCAGAAGGAACTTCCTTCCCATGAGGTAGTGCCTCCACATCCTGAAAGCATGTATGATGGCTACTAACTCAAGATCGTGTGTAGGGTAATTTTTCTCATGTTCTTTCAAATTTCACAATTCATAACAGATCACGTAATCTTTTTGCAAGAGGACTCCTCCAAGTCCTTCCTTTCTTGCATCCATGCAAACAACGAAATCCCCATCAGTATCCGCAATCCGCAACACTGGTGCGGTCATCAAAATATGCTTAAGCTTTTGAAAATTTTCTTCGCACTTGTTAGTCCATATGAACTTATTTGCTTTCTTCTACAAAGAGGTCATGGGGCAAGCGATTCTTGAGAAGTTCTCAATGAAATTTCGATAATATCTAGATAATCCCAAGAATGACCTAATTTTAGTGACACTAGTAGGGGTAGGCCAATCCTTTATGGCTTTAATCTTTTTCGGGTCCACACCTATCCTTGTCTTGGAGATAATGTGACCTAGATATGCATTCACTAAACTTAGCGTAAAGCTGGTGTTCTCTTAACACTTATAGTACTACATGAAGGTGTTCTTCATGCTCCTCTTTATCCTTGGAATAAACCAGGATGTCATCAATAAAGACTAGGATAAACTTATCTATATACCTACTGAATATGTTGTTCATCATACACATAAATTTTGAGGGTGCATTGGTCAACCCGAACGGCATCACTACAAACCCGTAGTGTTCGTACCTTATACGAAAGAAGGTTTTGTGAATATATTCACCGTGAATTTGTACCTGATGGTATCCAAATTGTAGGTCAATCTTTGAAAAGATTCTGGATCCTCCCACCTGATCGAACAAGTCGTCGATCTAGGTGAGTGGGTAACAGTTCCTTATAGTCATTTTGTTCAACTGACAGTAATCAATGCACATCTGCATTGTACCATCTTTCTTCTTTACGAACAAAATCGATGCTCCCCATGGGGACACACTGGGTCGGATATACCCTTTCTCTATCAATTCCTGCAACTGCAATTTGAGTTCCACCAAATCAGGTGCACTCATGTGGTAAGGGGATTTGGAGGCGAGAACTGATCCTAGGGTTAGTTCAATGGAGAAGTCTAGGTCTCGTTTCAGAGGTAATCCGAGGATTTCCTTGGGAAACACATCGTTGAATTCTTCAAGAAAAGGGATGTATTATATGTGTTATTCCATATCAAACTCTATGTCTCAGATGTTTACTGCAAACAACATGCAGCCCTTCCTAACACATTTCTTTGCTTGTAAGGAAAATATTTGTCTTACAGAAACTTTCTTTGGAATGCCATGAACCTTGACTTGGTTCCCTAGGCTATCAGTACACAAGATAGAGTGCAAATAATCGAGCATGACATGGTTCTGTTCGATCCAGTCCATGCCGATAAGTACATCGTACGATCCTAAAGGTAGGATGTTCGAGTTTACTTTCATAAGAAAACCATTCAAGTTTACCTCAAATTATTTAACAATTTTCAAAAACTTCAGTTTCGTACTTGTGGCTAACTGAACCAGCCAAGGTTTATCATGTTTTACTTTTCCTAGTTTGCATATATCAACTATTTTAGTTGCAACATAGCTCTGCAAGCACCAGGATCAATAAGTATTGAAACAGAAGTATTCAAGATCTTACCTTCTATATCGACCATCGTAGCTTGATGATCTACCTGTCAGCCATCCAATGCTGCATAGATATGGGGTGTTCCAGCTATGTCCTTGACAGTTGGTTCTTCTTGTATGTTGAGCAATACCCCACTAGTCTTGTTCTTACAATCTCAGGAATAATGAGTCCTGCTGCATTTCCAACACTTGATCTGTAGTGGGGTAGCATTGGATGCACTTGCTACGGTTTTGTTAACATTAGCAGTTGGTACATAAGGCCTTGTACCAGACCTATTAAAGTTCTTGTTTGCATGAAATCTATTGCTTTGATTTTGGTATGGTTGTGGGTTGGACCTAGTTTGTGGTTATTAGAGAACTTCTTAGACTTGTCTAGGTTTTGGTTCAGGTTCTCCTGCCTCAGCTGTCCATGCTCATAACATAGCCTAGATTTGTGCAGCATGGTATCCAAAGTCTTAGGCATGTCAAATTCAATCCTATCCTGGAAACTGGGAGGAAGAAATCCTAGGAACTGCTGTATCTTTACCTTCTCTTCCTTGATATATGGCACATAATGCAACAGATCTAGAAATATGTTAATAAACGCATCTATAGTCATGGATCCCATGCATATTTCATGAAACTATTTCACTTTTTGGTCAAAGAATCTTTTCGACGTATATTTTTCTTGGAAAATTTTTCAAAAAGTATCCCAGCATATTTCCCACAGCTCATCTTTCTTGGTGTGTTTTAAATCTCTCTACCACCTTGCTGCTTTTCCATTCAAGTTATAGATGGCAAGCTGAGCCTTCATCTCACTTGAATAACTATGAACCTAAAAGTACTTACTCATGCCCAGCAGCCACTCTTCAGCCTTTTCCCTCGTGTTTACTTCACCATCATAGGTCAGGGCTCTTATTTTTCAGAACTCCCCCTGAAGATGATCATTACTTTTTTGCTTCTCTCTCTGTGGAGAAAGTAAGTCACCACTAGAAGGATTGTGATGATCTTCTTTAGTTTCTTCAAGGGTACATTATGTTTCCCCTTTTCTTGGGCTGCTGGCCCATTTTGGGTAAGGTTCTTTTTTGGAACTGTTTGTAGATGGAGTAGGTTTACCTTGCGGGATTCCTCCCATCATATTTCTGAGTAAGGGTTCATTTACAGCTTGTTATTCCTTCCTTTTGTTCAGGCTATATTCTCCGAAACTTTTCAATTCAACTTGAAGACTGTGTAAAGTTTTCAAAACATCAGATTTTAGCTCTACCACCAGCTCCGCTTCTGGAGTGTGGGTGGTCATATTCCCTTGATGACTGTTTTCTTCCTCAGTATTCATAAATTGAACAGTGCTGTAAAAGTTTCCTGTAAACACAAAAAAAATTAAAATGATAGAAATTTTTTTGTTAGTAACATATTTAACTAACATACTTTATTTTTTTTCTTTGTGTGAATGCTTGGTGCACCCATAGGTCTCATAGTATTGAAAGTAGGCTCTAATACCACTTGTAATGTCCCCAAAAATAAAATAAAAAACAAGTAAAAACTACCTAGACAGAACATTATTTACTTACGGAACTCTATCGTACACTTTATGTATCTCTGTTTAGTCGTAAGCTGTTCTTACATTCTGTCGTTTATAGTTCAACCGTTACTTTTAATGTATTTTACTTGTGATGTTGTATTGTGGTTTACTACTTAGTATTATGTTTACACTTTTGTCTCTTATGTGTCATCATTGGATTTATGTGCTTTGTCCTTTCTGCATTGTTGCATTTGTTAATTATGGAGTCCTAACTTAACTTTTTTTGTGGAAACAAAGTGGGCAGAGTGGCGGAACTTGTTTTCCCATGATGGTTTGAGAGGTAAAGTATTACTTTGTTATGTAGGATTACTTAGTTCAATCAAACTAAGACACCTCTTTTATTTACATGCATTTCAAGCTTGCGACGAAAACTTGTTCAAAGCGTACGAAAAGTTGTGACCTTAAAGATCATACTGTTGGTTGACTTTGGTTATCTTATTGACACCCAATTATAACATGTATAGTTACTATTATTTTCAATTTAATTATTACTGCTAAAGTTCTTGTTTAGTAATTATACTTCCATCGGGTCCTTTAAATTCTTTATTTCATATCTTGGTATTAATTACGATTTATGTTTTAGTCTATTAATAATTATTAACTCCTCTTGTATTTTCAATTTTCCAGGTTAGATACATGGCCTTCAAAACCCAGCCATTGATTTGTAAGGGTTAAAGTAACTAACATGGCATATTCCATATGCCATGTTTGCTAAGCAAAATCTTAGTACTTAATTGTATGGTGTGAAGTTTATTTCTTACGCCTAAGATTTATATGTTATTATGCCTTGAACCCTATGGTGGATTACATTATTTTAAATACATAAGTCTTGGGTTGACTTAAGGCTAGCGCAGACCATAAATGGACTTTGGAATTTAACCCTAGCATTGTAATATAATAACCTTGCTTAGAGTGTATATGTTGTAATGTTACAAGGTGTTATGAAATAGGGTGGCAAAAACTATAACGTATGGTATAAACCATATGATAGCAGGGTTTAAGCCTTCATGTGGGAAGTGGTCATACATTGTAATGCAGCGAAACATAAACTATGGAGAGTGGGATTTTATATGGCTTTAATGGTTTCCAGCTGGTGCATTCAATGCTCTTGGGAGAGCGTGACAACCTTCCCTTAGGCTTGGCTCACGATGCTTGTGCACTGTGTTTGTCATTTGGGGTTTTTGAATTTTGGCTCTATGAAGGGGGGATGCCATGGAGGTGACCTCCAGATTGTGGGATATGACTTCGTTGGGTTTATATGCCTGCACATTGGTTTGGTTTAATTTTTGCACGTGGTCATACTTCTCATCCCAATTTTTGATTGTGTTTTGTAGGTGCCGAAAGGGAATGATGAGCAGTGTGGATTTACTTCTATGGGATCCAAACGTTTGCAAACATGGCCACGGTAAACCTGTGAGCAATTTTTTACTTGCTACCTTTCGGCCCTCTTAGGAAGACTGCGCATAGATTATTGCTTGTTTCAGTTTTTATGCTGTGGGTTTCGATGTGGGGTTTACAATTTTCCTTCGGGCATATGATTACAGACTTGGGTTTTGAACAATGTTGAAATGGCTTTAGCCGTGTAGTGAAATTGTACTCCCTTTGGTTCTATGTATAAATTCTTGGGTTTGTAGTGATTACGTGGTTTAGTCCTTCGAGCCATGTGTTGCACCATTGCTTGCAATGGTTCCATATCCCATTGCCATGGCCATAAGAATTTGTTTTGGCTTTCAAAATGACTGGGTGGATACTCTATGATTTTTACCCTGCTATGTATGATGTTTATACTCTGTGAAATTAATGAAGAACTTATGTCATTTTTGGTTTACTGTGTTTGTAAATGAATGTGCTAAGCTATGGTTTAATATTTTGGTTTGGACACAGGCATTCACCTTCATTTGAGGTCTGTGTATTATGTATATTTTAATGGTTCTATTATGTGAACAGTGTGGGTGGTTGAGAGTCCAAGCCGTGAATGGCTTGAGCCTACCCCATCGTGGCTGCGATAGCTCTGTGATATTATTTCCTTACTATAGATAATTTTAATGAGTAGTGTAGGGGTGATTCGTTAGAAGAGTAATTAGTTCTAAGACTCACCGTGTAATTTAATTTGGCATGGCCGTCACTTATGTGAGTGTTGTGCATTCATTGGTTTTGTAGAGGTCAGGGTTTAAAGACCCTTGATGGCATTTGTTGTATTAGCCGATAAATGGACTCTGTGTATCTATATTAAAACTCGGCTAATACCACGATTGGTTTAGGGTCTTAGGACCTCTACATTAACGTTTACATTTGTTATTTATATTGCATTGTATTTGGAAGTATTTTAATAACCACAAGCAGCATACGATTTGATGTATAGCATGGCCTGGTAAGAATGGTTATAGGATTTGATTGTTGTTTAGTACATAGAATACTTATGGGTTGTTATTATGGCTTTTCCTTGTGTTTGGACATCCATGGGATCAATGTTGCGACCTCTTTTGGAAAATAGGATTTTAATGTAATGTAATGAATGGTATTTTAATAAATAAAAACAAACTAGGCTTGCATGCCCACATAATTTGATTCCTGCTCCAGTTTACAATACATGGATTTATAATATGATTTTGATGTTATTTTAATATGATATGATTAGTGTATAAGATGTATTATTTTAATTTGGTTATGCTAATGTTTGATGAGTTATGTAATTTTGTTTTTGGTTATGTATAGATGGAAAATGGATAGAACTATGGATTCTTTTGTATGAATTATGAACAAAGATTTGTAAAGGACCACATGGATGGTCACGCTGCTTCATTCATTGATTTAGTTCTCACACTAAGAATTTAAATGCAAATTTTTGATACTAGTATATTATTATTATGAAAGACCTTGAGAGGTCTTAGATGAGTTATTTAATTTTGGAATTAAATGTATAGATAGTTTTCATAAATGTTTATACCTGATAGGCTTACATACATACATACATACATACATACATACATATATATATATATATATATAAAGTAGTTATGTTTGTAAATAATACCCTAAGGTATCTATTTAGTATATTTACTTCTTTAATATTGCTCCTATGATTAAATCTACTCGAATCTGAACCTGTCTCTACTGACAAATGTAATATGTCAGTCGAGTTATAAAGAATGGGTGAGCAATAATTAGCAAGATTGGATTTACCTAGTTTATAGTAATAATTCTTAATATTGAATGAATATGGAAACAAACTTTAGAGATGAAATCGTAGCTATATATATCCTATGATAACATTTACAACCCAAGGGAGTATTGAAGAGAATACAAACCCTAGCAGAGTCTAGCCAGAAAATCAAATACATAGGGTTAGTAGAAATATAGAAAGCATTCATCTAACATATGCATCATCTAATGTAGAAGATAACATAGACAGTCTAGGGTTAGATTTTAATAAATGTAACCCTAGGAGATATGGACAGTACCATCATTTCCAAGGTTAATAATATATAAAGAGAATTTATATAAAGCAGCCAGCATTTACCCTAGAAATGAACTTGACATACTAAGAACTCATACCTATAATTTTTCTTCCTGAAGCATCTTTAATTGTTGAACCTGCACACTTTTTAATAACGAGCATTATAAATTTAAGACAGATCTTACCTTTGATTTTGATGACCAAATCACTTGGGAAATACCATCCTCCTCCCAACCATGACCCAAAACCATCCCTCGTTCTAATCTGGATCCCCCCGAGCTGGACTCCAACATGCAAGTAGCTTAGAGCTCCTAAGGTAGGGTTTCCTTACTTGTATCCAGTTCTGAATCAATCCTCTTTTGCTCGCAGGAGAGAATTCTCCACGAAAACACTTGAGAGCAAAAACAGGGAGAATAATACTTTTCCAAGTTAAAAATCAGAACTCCCCAAGCCTTTGCTTGGATTCATTCTTTATAGACTGATTTTTCAGTCAAAGGGAGAGTTAAATCAAGAAACCTTGGTTTCTTGATCTAACCCCTTTTCAATTACTCTGGGTAATTATTAATATTTTCACTTAGGAACTTTCTACTAGTTCCTAGTTGGACTTTTATAGACATTATACTATTTATTAATCTTTTCATAATAAATAATAATTGATGGACCTCTTCTTCTTTATTTCATTTATTTATAATATTAATATATTTAATTCTTTATACATAACATGTATAAAGTACATAATAATATAGCACTTTATTAACATTTGTCCCCGAGCATCATATACCATGATCCCTTGACTAAACAACACTTCTTCATTAAGGTCAAGTAGGTAGATGGTTTAGGTCTACCAGGCTAGGTAACTCTAAAAATGCTTGCATGTTGGATTTCCCTCATATAATGTGGTATCTCTTCAGTAGTTTGATGAGAATACCAAAATTTAAAATTTCAGTTAATTACTTATAAATAAGTATGATGAGATCAATATTTTTCTCAAGTCGTTTTCACTCGTAAGTCATTAAACTATTTTCAGTAACCCCTAGCACTTAGCAAAGTCCATACTCAATGCCTATATCAGGTTGTTACAAACATAGTGCAATTCCAGATATTTCGCTCAACACTAAATGCTAGGATGTACTTGTATGATACACCTATGGATACAATGGCCAAGGATCTAATGCTCCAAAGCTTATACTCAACATCAACATGGAAGGCTCCAAGGCTTATGCCCAACATATCCAATTATCTTCTCATGTGTTCCAAATATTCTCACTCAACACAAAGGTAAGTACTCATGTGTTCTAGAGCTTCTCGCTCAACACAATTCATTAATTACTCAAGTGTTTCATAGCTCCTCGCTCAACAAAAAACATCTCGTCAATCATGTGCTTCAGGGTCCACGCCCAACACAAACATGCATATACATATATCATCAATAATTGGATTACACCCAATATAAAAAAAAATCATCATGTTCATATGCACTGGGGTCTTTGACCCAATATAAAATTAAACATCAATATAATCATCATAATTAATAGACACATGCCCATAAGTTTTAGGTCCAAAATTTGGGATATTACAATTTTAAAAACAATCACCTACATGATAATTGTAACTAATATATATATTATCTAACAAATCCCTTATGGATCTCATGTTAACAGTCAAAACCAGATTCAAGGAAATACTAGTAGTAAGCCCATCAACGATTGTCGCTAAGCATTAAACAATACAGTAAGAAAATATCTATTAAATTGAAACCAAATTGTAGTCATACATACTAACTATTAAACTCAATTTCCATATCAAAACTACTCCACGTAGGTCACAAGACTCAATGAGTCGCATAAACATTAATAAGTTAATTAACTATGGTCATAAGCCCATTTTCATGGTTGTTATTGCTATACAAAAGATTAACACAAGATATGCATACAATAGCTAAATTGGTGTTCTATATATATAGTGCATATATTTTACAAACAATCACCTACATGATCATTGTAACTAATATATATATTATCTAACCAATCCCTTACGGATCTCATGTTAACAGTCAAAACCAGATTCCAGGAAATACTAGTAGTAATCCCATCGATGATTGCTACTAAGAATTGAAGAATACAATAAGCAAATATTCGTTAAATTGAAACTAAATCGCAGTCATACATACTAACTGTTAAACTATGATTTCCATATAAAAAATACTCCACGTAAGTCACAAGAGTCAATGAGTCGCATAAACATTAATAAGTTAATTAACTATGGTCATAAGCCCATTTTGATGGTTGTTATTGCTATACAAACTATTAACACAAGATATGCATACAATAGCTAAACTGGTGTTGTATAAACTAAACAAAACCCTCATACGGTTTAGTCTTAACATCAATATTACTATCTATATATAGTTGTATTATGAACAAAGATTGTGATTTCAATTATAAATGATTTTATCGAGAAATATGCATGGACGTAAGACCATTGAAGGATGGTAGCATATAAATAAATTTTAACCACAGAGTATATTCGTAGAAGAGACCCTAAGGGTCCTTTTTATTTATTTTTGCACGAAATTATTTGTATAAGGTGTGAATGTAAGTCCACGTATGATGGATTCCACCTTTGTTTAAATACCATGAATAAAATTCAATTAACAAAGTGAACGATGTCTAGTTAATACCAGTCGTGATGGCACTCACAATATCACACAACACTAAAGAATTAATCCTAATACACTTAAACCCTATACGAAGAAAAAATGTTGTAAAACCCAGTGTAACCAAAGTGTAAACCCCTTGTGGGGTTGAACGGAAACACAACACTTATCTTGTGCAAAGTTGGAGTTCCTCTCCTCTTGTCTCCTTAAGCTCAGGCTTATGTATCTGTACCAAACCATACGATATGTAAGCTACGATGTTTGCATTTGTACTTTTCTTAAAATCAAACTGTATGAAAACCTGAGATAGAGTTTTATTTTTACCTGAGGTGTTCTAAGGTGCAAGCTATGGAGGAGGTGACCTTGTCACCTTCCTCGCTACTGTTCTAACCTGCAACAAAGTTTTAGAGGTAGTTAAAACATTAAATCAAATCTTGTAAAACAAGTTGAATATAGATATTAACATTTATACTTACCTGGTGCAAGTTGTAGAGAGGGCTCAGGCTAGGGGTCAGCTCCTTCGAGAAGACCCTTATCCCTCTTGTGCCTGCAAAAAACCAACAAGGAAGATTGAGTTAGATATAATCCATTTTAAAGGGAATAAACTTTAATTAAAAACTTGGAGAAGTAAAACCACTTCTTTACCTCTTGAAGGAAGCGACGAAATGGATCATTTCGTTGAGCGAAGCCACAAGTTGCATACTACCATGGATGCCATGAAAAAGTACCAAAACACCTTGGAAAGAAACCAAACACCTAACATCAATCACTCGCAGTGGCTACACCAACAAAAATAACATTTTTCCATTAACAAGAGAAGAGCTCATCTCTCTCCCTCTTACATACCAAACAACAATAATGCAATATTCATATAGCATAGGACACATTAGAATTCCACCAAAATCCCTAATAGTAGACCCTTACAAATGTATGGCAAAGATATAATCACGACACTAGAGTGGAGGCCTGGTTGCGCTATCAACTCGTAGCCAAGACACACTTTAAGGAAAGTCAACAAAAAATACAACGCTTTTAAACCTCAACTAGAACAATAATAACATATCAAATCATTGCTACAAACCTTTTCAACTATGCCGAGAACCATATGTTAGAACATATCAACCTTTGCACTATAATCAATGAAATCTCATATTATAAATTTCACACCATTTCATTGTAAACAAACAAAAGGGTTATATGATATTAACCTTGGACACTATCGTCTAGATCATATCCATTTACACTTTGAAAACCTTACACCTTCGTGCATTAGCACTGAGTCCTTTACATTGTATAATATGATCTTAGGCTATGGTAAGGCCCATGGCCTCTAAAACGTTAATTGAGACATCATTATATTAAGGATGGGGTGAATACTATGGTATAGTCTCCCAACCCTTGGGGCTATTAAATACCTAGTAAACATATTAAAAACAAAAGCAAGGAAATTATAAAACAACACCTTCAAGCATAGTTGAACTCAACAGTTGGATCTTCCCATTACCGTGGCTGGCAAAACATGGGATAGTAAGTGATTTGAGACAAGTAACTCACAAGCATCATTAACTTAACACATGAGTAAGACTGCTTGATAAAAATTGTATGATTAAATACATGTACAATTTTTTGTGTGAATTTTTGAGGTGTGTGACAGAATGGTATTAGAGTATGGTTCCAGCACTAGGCCTGAACCGACTCAACACTAAAATGGTTAAAGAAACGAGAAAACTATTTTTTCTTTATTTTTTGGTTTAGTTCTCTTACAAAACAAGAAGAGAAGGATAAATTTGTTTTCTTCAGGAAAAATATGGAAGAAGTAGGGATTCCTATAGAAGAAGAGTCTTACCCAACAAATCCTATAAATAATGAAGAGGGTAATTTAAGGGATGGGGAGATCTAGGTAAACCTAAATGAAATTCAAGATAATAAATATGAATTGCAAAGAATTGTTAAGGAATTAAGATCTGATATAAAAAGAGTTAAGGAGGATAATGAACGAATCATAAAAGCTCAAGAGGAACTAAAAACTATTTTATTAGCTAAAATACATAACGATGAAAAAAAGAAAAACAATAAATATGAATATATCATGCCTAAAACTACAACTCACAAACGTAAGGGAAGGAAACTGAAATTTTCCAGTCATAAGGATGAAACTTTCAGTGAAGAATCAGTAAAACATCACTTAGAAAAACAACAAGATTCAATTGAAAGTAGTGATGATAATAAAAGGAAAATAAAGTACAAGCCATATAAAGAAATCCATGGGGAGTTTAAAAATACTAAACCACCAATGTTTAATGGTGAAATTGAAAAAGGAGAAGAGGTGGAATCCTGTTTATTAGGGATGAAAAAAGACTTCCAAATCTACAATTACTCCGATGAACTGAAATCTACAATTGCCATATAATATGACTGGAAAAGCAGATATATGGTGGCAAGATATAAAGAAAGTAAAGGGAATAAAGGAAATATTTGTAACCTTGAAAACCTTTAAAAAGATATTTAAATGAAGATACATATCATAACAATAGTACAAAGAGAAGGCTAAAGAGTTTTATGAGTTAAGACTAGGAGCTATGACTATGAAAGAGCTATGTAGTAAATTTCTGAGTCTACTTCATTACATAACTTATATAATTGATGAAAAACCTAAAATACATCATTTTTTAGTTGTTTTCTTGTCATGTTTAAAGAACAGACTGAGTATGATAATCCAAAGACACTGGAGGAAGCGATGAGAAAGGAAAATTTCTGTTACGACCAAAATAAAAATAAAAGAGAAACTGTACCAATTTGGAAGAATAAAAGATGTAATAATTTTTATCTAAGAAAGAAAAATAATAAATTCCACAAAAGCACAAGGAATAATTATAAAGGATATCAAGAAAATAACTACACGAACTATAAACCACAGAATTATGTAGTAAAGGAAAGAGAACCTCTCAGTACTTTTAACAGGAAAACTGCACAAAGAGAACCCTTAAATGTTGTGAATGTGGTGAGCCACATTGTTTTAAAGACTACCTAATAAGAAAGAAAAAAATTTAGCATTCACTCCTTTCACAAAGTGGTTACAGTGGGAGACATGGCAAGGACCATACTTCGAATCAACACTGCATTCGAAAACCACCATGTAGGCCATCAAACTTCCATGGTCAAGATTGAAGGTATGATAAAAAATCAACATATTTCCATTTTGATTGATCCCGGTGCAAGTATGAGTTATATATCACCTAGATTAGTTGAATTATCCAAATTAGTACAAGAAAATCTTGATAATTCATGTCTACTACAATTAGCCACGGGTACTAAACATAAAGTTACTAGTTATATTAAAGATTGTGAAATATTAATGAATGATTTCATTACTCATGTTGAGCTGAATATTTTAACTTTAGGTTCATATGATCTCTTAACAAGAATGGATTGTATAGAAAAAAAGAGAGTAATGCTAAATTGTTTTGACAAAACATTTACATGCATAGATGATACTTGAAACCCTATACAAGTTAAAGGAATTCCGACGAAAGTTAGGGTTAGATAGATCTCCGGTTTACAAATTAAAACATCAGTATGTAAAGGATGTAAGGTGTTTTTTTGTTTCTGTAATGAATGCTAAATAAGATGAAAACAAACTTAAAATATAAGCAATTCCTATCTTAAGGGAGTTTGAATATATCTTTCTGGAAAAAGTCCTTGTGCTTCCTCCGAAAAGAGACATTGACTTCACAATCAATCTGATACCTAGATCAGTATCAACATCGAAATCTCTTTACTGAATGAGCATAATAGAGCTTACATAACTCAAATCACAATTACAAGAATTGATTGATAAAAATTATATTCGACCTAGTGATTCCCCTTGCGAAGCACCGGTCTTATTTGTAAAGAGAAAGACAGAACGTTAAGATTGTGCATAGAATATTGAAAATTAAATAAAATGAGTATTAAAAATCGATACCCACTACCTCGGATAGACGATATTTTCAATCAATTCTACAGGGAAACACTCTTTTCTAAAATAAAATTGAGGTCTTGATACCATCACGTGCGGATCAAAGATGACGACATTTTTTTAAATTGTGTTTAGGACCCATTATGATGACTACGAATTGGTCGTAATGCCTTTTGGGTTGACAAAAACACCTACAACATTCAGGTTCCTAATGAATACTATTTTAAGTAACTATATGGATGAGTTTGTTGTTTCCTTCATCGACGACATACTAATTTACTCAAAGAATGAACAAGAACAAGTTAAGTGTTACTAACAAGTTACTTTTTTTTCATGTGTAGTTGTACAAACAACTCTTTATTTCTATGGAGTATTTATCTTACATAGCTATTAGATATTTTTTATATTTTTTTAATCATTTTTTATTTAAAATTTGGAAAAACATAGTGGTAAGACCATTCCAAATTCTAAGATATAAACATTTGTGGATGTAAATATGCTTAAATCCATGCAATTTAGGTTTAGGTAAATCCCTCCATGAATAGAAGGTGAATGGGTGAACATTTAAAGCACTCCTTGTGATAGGTCACCCTTTGGAAAACTACATAAATCTTACCTTTAAGAATCTAGTAAGCTAACAATATGCTTTGAGTGGAATCCAGATATTTATTCGACCAAACCATATAGGAAAAACCACAAAGAATGTGAAAGTTTAAAGTGATGAAAATATTTTCATGAAATATATCTATTTAAAAATGTTTCATTCATTCGAATTTTATACTTAATAATTATTTATAATTTTATGAAATAAAATGGATACAAATTCACAAAATTGAAAACACATTGATATTGTCAATATCTTGATTCCATTAAGTGTCATTATTTAAAAAATAATAAAAATTTGTTAATTGTTATTTAAAAATTACTTATAATTTATCAATTATCTTTGGCTAACTTAAGAATACTTTTAATGAAATTAAATAATCTAAGATTTTATGATAACAAAATGGAAATGACTATACACCAAATTGGACTGTTTCTTACCATTTGGAAAAATTTCATTCCAACACAAACCACCATGACCAAAATTTATCGCATCGTATCTCATTTATTAATTACATCCTCAACTTTCTATATTTGTTGTTCACAATTACTATTTCCCTCCAAAACTAACAATGAACACACAATTAAAGACTAAATGACTATTTGTGTCTTCATCCTTTTAACATAAGGCACACAAACTAAAAATAAATAAATAAAAATAAACTTTTAATTTTTTTGAAAACTACATTAAAACTTACCTTTAAGAATATAGTAATCTTACAATATGCTGCTGAATTCATTTATTTATTCAACCAAACTAAAGATACAAAATAACCAAGAATGTGGAAGCTTAAATTTATCAAAATATTTTTATGAACCATATAGTTAAAAATGTTTAAATCATGCAATTTTAATAGTTAATAACTATTCATATTTTTTTAAATGAAATGAGTAGAAAAATAAAAAATAAATTCATATTGGAAATATTTTGATTTTCATATGAATCATTATTTAAAAATAATAATAATGTATCAATTATGTTTAGGTAACTTGGTAATACTTTTAATAGAATTAAATAATTTATAATTTTAACTTAACAAAATGGAAATAACTATATATAATTGTTTTCTATATTTTGAGTTAATCTAATGCACCTAAAATTAATAATTTATTATAAATTTCTACTAAAAAATACTTTATTTATTATTTTAAATATTTTTGAGAGAAAGTAAAAAATAAAACATTTGTAATGAATTATTCTTTATTCATAAAAGATACTGAAGGGGACAAAAGTGGAATAGCCGTTGAAGAGTGTTTGTTGACCCACAAGAGGAAAAGACAAGTGGATAAAGCTACTGAGTGAGAACTCAAGGTGCGGTAGGAATCTTCTCCAAAATCAGGTCACAAATCCTAGTTGAGTGCTAAAGAGCACGAGGCCCATAAATGATCAACTACTATGAAAAATACTATATAATAGTATGTCCATTAGCAATCATAGGGATACAATTAGATGAGGATTGAATCTGATAATGCCAAAGATTGTGCATTAAGTGTATTTTGTTCTTGTTCTTCAACGAAGAGGCTCGGGGGTTCTGGTGCAAGTAACTTGGTTGCTCTAAGTGTTGGTTGGGAGGAACATATATTCCATTTATGTTTTTTGAGTAGTGGTGCAAGGTTCTTCCTCTATGTTTTATTTACAGTGTGTTTTTTTACTTGCAGGTCTCGAAGTGTTGCTATAGTCATTATGTAGAAATTTTTTACTTAATCTTACTACACAATGAACTAACTTCTATCGATATGATTAGTTATGTATAAATCCTAAATTAGTTCATGTTTTGTTTATATCTACGAATTATAAATGGTATTTAGGAAAGTTGTTTAGTTCAGGCATCCATACACATGTTAGGAATTATTCAATAATTTATATGCTGAAGAATCGAATTCTTTACTAAAATATGTAAATATCGTCGAATTATATATGTTCTTTTCCTACGTTGTAAATCTAGTTTAATTTCAATTTCATTAGTGGAAGCTAACATGTTAAATTCTAAATTACAATAGAAATAGTTAAATGTTTAAATATTAGACGATTTACAAACTGAGCAAATTCAAGGAAAGCTAAATATATAAACCAAGATTTAGTGATTATGAACTAGCAAGAAGATATACAAACTCTACGGCTTACAATCTAGCTAATCACCAATCCTAGAATCGTATTCATCTATCGTCATAGAGTTATCTACACAGATATATATTGTTAGATTTTTATTATTTAAGCTAGCATCATATTAGGATCTGTAACTGATAGAATAACAAGAAAAACAATCAAACATAGGAGACAATGAACACAATGTTTTTCCTCAGGGAAACCATAAATGGAGAAAACCCCGGAACTTCCTCAGAGATAGAATCAACACCAAAAGTAAAACCCCAAAACAACAAGATGATCTGCCGGCAACATTAGCCTCTTTATTTCTAGCCCCAACAACTTCCTCTCTCTCAGCTATGCACTACAACTAAGTGTGTGTGAGTGTGTGATAAATAGAGAGGCTCACTCTCTATTTATACTAATTCCGACTTGACAATAACTCACTAGGGCCGACTTCACTAGGTGAGTCTAACAACCCTAAGGCCCCGCAACTGCAGGGACTTTAACCCTTGATCAATAAGAGGGTTACCCACAATGACTTGACATGACTTGTTTACATTATTGAATCTCCTGATAGGAACATCGAGGCATGACATGACTCAAATACATTACAGACACTTCTCAGAGTAAACTTAGGGGTACAAGACATAAGGTATACAAGTGAATACATTCCAAAGTTACAAATATATCAACACTCCCTATTAACTAGGAAGGTATTCTCTCGACACAATTTATCAGCATAGGTCTTCTTCTCTATATCATCTGGATCATCAATGAGTTCTCGTCATCTTCATATTCAAGTAATCTTCATCTTGATCTGGATCATCACTGCTGGGTCATCTCTGCTGGATCCTCATCACTGTACTTAGATCATCATCACTCGATTTGGATCATCATCACTCGATCTGGATCATCACTTGGTCATCATCACGGGTGCTATCTCTTAATTATTCTCATCATAGGAAGTTCTACAGAGCCAACCCTTTTTCGTGCTGGATGTACATCTACAGAGCCAGTCCTTTTTCATATTGGATGTATCATCACAGAGCTAGTCCTTTTTCATACTAGATGTGGCATCTACACAGGGCCAGTCCTTTTTCATACTAGATGAGTCTTCACAAAGCTAGTCCTTTTTCATACTAGATGTGGGATCTACATAGATCCAGTCCTTTTTCATACTCGATGAGTCTTCACATAGCTAGTCCTTTTTCATACTAAATGTGGAATCTACATAGAGCCAGTCCTTTTTCATACTGGATGAGTCTTCACAGAGCTATTCCTTTTTCATACTAGATGTGGGATCTACACAAAGCTAGTCCTTTTTCATACTAGATGTGTCTTCACAGAGCCAGCCCTTTTTCATCCTGGATGAGGGATCTACACAGAGCTAGTCCTTTTTCATACTAGATGTGTCTTCACAGAGTCGGCCTTTTTTCATGCTAGATGTGAGACCATCACATACATCTGACAATGAGAAGAAACCAATCCTCTCACCATCTCACAGCTCTTACATCTGACCATGGAAGGAACCAACCCTCTCACCATGTCGGAAGGGCACAACACTTACATCTGACCATGGAAGGAACCAATCCTCTCACCATGTCAGAAAGGCATAGCACTTACATATGACCATGGAAGGAACCAATCCTCTCACTATGTCAGAAAGGAACAACACTTACATATGACCATGTAAGGAACCAATCCTCACACCATGTAAGAAAGGAACGACACTTACATCTGACCATGGAAGGAACCAATCCTCTCACCGTGCCAAAAGGGCTCATCATGGACTCATCACTTCCTCTTGGGAGGAATCGTGATCTGTAGAACACCAATATTCTCCCTCAAATACTCAAACTTCACCCTAGCGAATGGCTTAGTCAACACATCAGCTATCTCTTCATTTGTGGCAACATACTAGAGCTTCACTGCTCCTCTCTGCACCATATCCCTGATATAGTGATACTTGATCTGGATATGCTTTGACTTGTCATGGAACACCGGGTTCTCCGACAACTTCACATAACTCTGGCTGCCGCAATATATATAAGTAGCATCTAACTAGAGATCAAATAAATTACATAGTAGCTTCCTCAGCCATACTGCCTCACAACTAACTGAAGAACATTTGACATACTCTGCTTTAGCTGTACTTAGTGCCACACAAGATTGCTTCCTGCTAAACCAAGAGATCACACCTAATCCCATACTGAAGAATCACCCTGAACTACTCTTCCTATCGATGGCAATTCCTACCCAATATGAATCAACATAACCCTCCACGTTAATCTTCTGATCAGCCTTATACTTGAGCCCATAATCAACTGTACCCTTTAGGTATCTTAGAATATGCTTTGTAGCAATCAAGTGAACATGTCTTGGATCTGTCAGGAACTGGCTCAAGGTGTTCATAGCAAAGCAAATATCTAGTCTTGTATTCATCAGGTACATCAAGTACCCAATCATTTCACGATACATCATGGCATCAACCGAATCAGATGAAGCATCACTTAGTATCTTCAGGTTCAATGCCATAGGTGTGGTTAAGGCCTTGCAATCCATCATCCAAATCTCTTCAGGATCTCTACTGCATACTTCCCCTGTTTGAGGAAGATTCCATCGACATTCTGCCACACCTCCATGCCTAGAAAATAATGCATCATACCCAAGTCCTTCATTTCAAATTCGGTAGCAAGCTTTCTCTTCATATCAACAATCAACCCATCCATACCTGTTACAAACATATCATTTACATATAGTAAGAGCATCATTGGGTTTCCATATTCAACCTTGTAGTAAATCTTGGAATCTGCTTTACTCTTAGTAAAGCCCAAACTAGATAGAAAGATGTCAATTCTGCCATACCATGACCTGGGTGCTTGTTTCAAGCCGTACAGGGATTTCTTCAATCTACACACATGAGACTCCCTATCATGTGTCTCAAAATCGAGCGGATGCTCCACATAAACTTCCTCTTCTACTGCACCATTCAAGAAAGTAGTCTTGATATCCATTTAGTGTATCCTCCATTTCATCACTGTAGCCAGAGCAAGTACTGATATGATGGAAGTGTATCTAGCTACATGTGAAAAATTTTCTTCATAATCTATTCCTTCTTTTTGGGAGAAGCCATGAGCCATGAATCTTGCTTTATATTTTTCTATGCTGCCATCTACAGCATGCTTGATCTTGTAGATCCATTTGGAAGTCACCACAGACTTCCCCTCAAGTCTTGGGACAACATCCCAAACATCATTCTTCATGATCGATTGGTACTCTTCGATCATAACATCCTTCCATTCTTTCTTTTATGTCACTTGTTCATAGTTGGAAGGTTCTTTATCAATGAAATCACATAATAAGGCTGCATAACTAGAACAGGACCTGGTTCTTTTCCTTTCTCTGTCTGATTCTTCATGAGCCCCATATATTTTTGCACCTTGGATAGCTTCTCATACTCAAGCAGGTTTCCTCTTGTGAGGATTCTTTTCTTGAGGTGGATCTCCAGGTTCTTGAGGTTCTTCTATTTCTCAATCTTCTTCTTGATAGTCTTCATTCATTGTTGTGTCATGAATTCTGGGTGCTTCTATTTCTTCAGGTTCTTTAGCAGGAATCTTTCTGGATTTGTTGTCAGATGAGTCTTCATCAAATATCACATCCCTACTGATTTCGATCTTCTTGAATCCTGGGAAGTATACTTTGTAAGCCTTCGAGGTTTTAGAGTATCCCACAAATATACCCTTCCTTCCTGAAGGATCTAACTTTGTCCTCTTTTCTTTCGGAATGTGTATGTACACTGGACAACCGAATATTCTAAGATGGCTAACTTCTAGTTTCTTGCCAGAAAATACTTCTCCAGGTGTCTTATTCTTGAGTACTATGTGTGGACTACGGTTCTATACATACAATGATGTTCTTGCATCTTCTGCCCGTAGATGCATGGGAAGATCTTGATCATGAAGCATGGCCCTTGCAGCTTCCATGACTATTCTATTATTCCTTTCTATAACTCCATTCTATTGTAGATTATATGGAGTGGTTAACTCCCTCTTAATCCCTGAATCTTTGCATAAGTCTTTGAATTCATTCGAAGTGAATTCTCCACCATTATTTGATAAAAAAATATCGATCTTCTTTTCTGTGTGGTTCTCGATCAAGGATTTGAATTCCTTGAACTTGCTGAATACTTCATGTATTTGTTATTCATAAAGTATATTCATGTATTCCTAGAAAAATCATCAATAAAATAAACATAGTATACATACCCGCTTAATGAATTGGATGACATCGGACCGCATACATCTGAGTCAATGATTTCCATGATGCCTTTTGCCTTGCTCTCGCAACTTGGAAATGTCTTCTTTGTGTTCGTTCCTTTTGCACATACTTTGCAAACACCATCATGTTTTGTCTGCATTTCTGGAAGACCTTCAACAAATTTCCTTACAAGTGGTAGTGCCCTGTAATGCACATGTGAAGGCTTCTATGCCAAAGTTCATTTGGTTCTACTGAGTCATGAACCAAAGCTTGTTCTAGTTGGCCCTTCAATTTGTATAGACCTCCTTCTTGTTCCCCAATCACTATTGCATTGTCAAAATTATTTCCCTTTGGCCACATAAGAAATTGGCCATTTACAAAAGCAACCCTCATTCCTTTTGCATCTAATGTAGATATGGAGGGGAGTTTCTTCTTTAGTCCTGGTACAAACCATACATTTTTCATCTTCATAGACTTTCCAGAGGCTAGCTTATAGGAGGATTCACCACTACCTTTTATTGGATACTGGTAGTCATCCCCAAGTTTCACCTTGTGAGGTGACTCATGTTCAGATAGTTTCACGAATGATTCTTTGAATCCCATCATATGTTTGGAAGCACCACTGTCTATAAGCCAATCATTACTTCCATGTGAGATAGTTCCCATGAGAGTGGAGATCAATGCATATTCTTCATCACTTGAAGAATCATCACTTTCTTGTCTGATTATCTTTGTCGAAGGTTCATCATCCTCTGCGGCATGAGCATGATGTCTTCTCTTGTTTCCCTTTTTCTTCTTTGAGTTCCCTTTGTTAGGGCACTATTTGGATATGTGACCTTTCTCGTCACATGTGTAACATCTAATGGTAGACAAATCTCTTCTAGAGTGTGAAATCTTACCTTTGGAGTGATGATGGTCCCTTCTGGTTTTCTTGGTGTGGGTTGTGAGAGTTTGATGTTCACTTCCCATCTTTTCTTCTCGAGCTGCTATCCAAGATTTTTCTTGAGAGCATTCTTCCCATAGTCTGCTAAACTTGACTAGCTTCTTTCTGGCACAGATACCTTGAATGAAAGAGTCCCATTCCCTAGGTAGACCATTCAAGGTGGTCATCACAATTTCTACATTCTCCAATTCTTCATCTACTGCTTTGAGTTGTTCCTTGATCTGAGATACCCTTGTAAAGTAAGACTGGATGGTCTCTACATTCTGGATCTTTACATTCTTTAGTTGGTTTCTCAAATTCATCTTCCTATTTATGTTCTTCCCTTCAAACAGTTTAATTAGGGCATAAAACATAGCTTTAGGTGTCTTTAGGGAGGACACCTTTGGTATGAGGTGATCCTTGATTTAATCAACAATAATCCTCTTAGCCATAACAAACTTCTTCTTGTGTATGTCCTTAGGCTCATCTTTCTCTGGAACTAGAACCTCCTCATTGATATAAGAGTTCAACTCATTTTCTTCCAGGACGAGGGAGATCCTATACTTCTAGGCTCGGAAGTTATCATCTCCCTAAAGATTTCCATCAAGTTTGGTATGATCAGACATCTTAATTGAGAACCTCAAATGGAAATACAAAATATTTATATCTTAGCAGGTCAATATGTCGGATCTGAATTTGGAGCTGAATTTTTGTAGTGCTGGTTCACGAGCATATTAGGGTTTGACTTTTCTGTAGTTTTGTCCAAACAAATGTTTTGATCTTGATCTCTAAACTTTGATTTTGAGGGGGAGATCAATCAAGGCCTGGGCTCACTCAAAAATTCCACTTCTGTGGAAAGCCCTAATTTCTAGCAGCAGTGTGGGATCCAAAATTGAAAAAGCTCAGAATCAGATTATGGTTCAACAAAAACATGCGCTCTAGGGAGGAGAGACACCTAAACCTTCTTTTGCTGAAAATCTATGGAGAGAGATCCAAAAAGTATGAATACCTAGTTCCCGTAGCTGTACGGTGTCTTTTTCTTAGGTTAGCTCTGATACCATGTTAGATTTTTATCATTTAAGCTAGCATCATATTAGGATCTTTAACTAAGAGAATAACAAGCACAACAATAAAACACAAGAGACAATGAACACAATGTTTTTCCTCGGGGAAACCATAAATGGAGAAAACCCTACAACTTCCTCTGAGATAGAATCAACACCAAAAGTAAAACCCCAAAACAACAAGATGATCTCCAGGCAGCAGTAGCCTCTTTATTTCTAGCCTCAGCAACTTCTTCTCTCTTAGCTATGCACTACAACTAAGTGTGTGTGAGTGTGTGATAAATAGAGAGGCCCACTCTCTATTTATACTAATTCCCAACTTGACAATAACTCACTAGGGCCGACTTCACTAGGTGAGTCTAACAACCCAGGGCCCCGCAACTGCGAGGACTTTAACTCTTGATCAATAGGAGAGTTACTCACAGTGAATTGACATGACTT
The DNA here is from genome assembly GCA_001517045.1 of Pseudotsuga menziesii. Classification (NCBI taxonomy): domain Eukaryota; kingdom Viridiplantae; phylum Streptophyta; class Pinopsida; order Pinales; family Pinaceae; genus Pseudotsuga; species Pseudotsuga menziesii. Next base: position 255,155 of record LPNX011089911.1, on the reverse strand, counting down.
TTTTACATTATTTAATCTCCATATAGGAACATCGGGGCATGACATGACTCAAATACACTACAGAAACTTCCCGAAATAAACATCAGGGTACAAGACATAAGATATACAAGTGAATACATTCTGAAGCTACAAATACATCAACATACATACATACATACATACATATATATACTGTACAAATATTTTCCAAACAATCACCTATAGAATAATTATACCTAATATATATATTACCTAACCAATCTCTTACGGATCTCATTTTAACAATCAAAACTGAACTCAAGGAAATCGTATAAATCTATAAGTAAACAAATCGCATATGCAACTATTTTAATTCCAAATATCGGTAATAAGCCCATTGACAATGGCCTTCAAGCATTAAAGAATACAATAATAAAATATTGATTAAATACAAACCAAATCGTAGTCATACATACTAACTGTTAAACTACAATTTCCATATCAAAACTAATCCACATAAGTTGCGAGACTCAATGAGTCGCATAAACATTAATAAGTTAATTAACTATGGATGTAAGCTCATTTTCATTGCTTCCATTTCTATAAATAAGATTAACAAAAGATATGCATACAGTAGCTAAATCAGTGCTATATAAACCAAACAAAACACTCATAAGGGTTACTATTAACATAAATATTACTATCTCTGCATACTCGCATTATCAACAAAGACTGAGATTTCAGTTATAAACGATTTTATCAAAACATATGCATGGTCGTAAGACTGTTGAAGGATGGAATCCTATAAATAAAATTTAGCCATGGAATAGTTTTGCAACACAAACCGCAGGGGCTATTTTTATTTATTTATACATGAAACACATTGTACAGGGTGTGGTTGTAAGTCTATCTATGATGGATTCCACCTTGGTCTAAAAACCATGAATAAACTTCAATTAACAGAGTGAATGATGTGGAGGTAATACCATCCATTATGGAACCCACAGTATTATGCAACCAGTAAAGAATTAAACCTAATACACTTAAACCCTATACGAAGAAAAAATGTTACAAAATCCCCCTATAACCATAGTGTAAAACCGTTGGGGTTAGAATGAAAACACAACACTTATCTTGCGTAGAGATAGAGTTTCTCTCCTCTTGGCTCCTTAATCTTAGGCTTAAGTGCCTGAAACAAACCATATGATATGTAACCCACAACGAACTTGTATTTGTATTTATTTAAAAGCAAACTCTATGAAAGCCTAAGATAGAGTTTTTTTATACCTGAGGTGTTATAAGACGCAGTCCTTGGAGGAGGTGACCATGTTTCCTTCCTCGCCAACATTCCAACCTGCAACAAAGATTTAGTGGCAGTTAAAACATTAAATCAAATATTTTAAAACAAGTTGAATATATAGATTAACATTTACCCTTACATAGTGCGAGTTGCAGAGAGGAAAGGGGTTGTCTCCTCCAAGAAGACACTTATCCATCCTCTTCCTACAAAAAACTAACAAGGCAGATTGAGTTACAGATAATCCATTTTAAAGGGAAGAAAATTCAATTAAAAAATTACAGAAGTAAAACTAGTTCTTTACCTTGTGAATGCAGCGGTGAAATGGAGAAGTTGGATGAATTAATCCATGAGTTGGACATGACCATGGATGCCATGAAAAAACACCAAAACACCTTGGAAAAAAACCAAATATGCGACATCAATCACTAGCAGTGGTTACACCAAGAAAACCAACATTTTTCCATTAACACAAGAAAATCTTGACTCTCTCCCTCTTACAGACCAAACAACAATAATGCATCGTTTTAAAAAAGGACACATTAAAATTCCACCCAAAACCGTAACAACATATCCTTACAAATGGACAAGCATGATGTAATCACGAGGCCAACATGGAGGCCTGGTTGTGCTATCAACTCTCATCAAGGACATGCTTTAAGGTGAGTCAAATAAAAGTACAACGCATTTAAACCTCAACGAGAACAATAATAACATATCAAATCATTACCACAAACATTTTCAACTATACCGAGAACCATGTGTTATAACATATAAACCAATGGACTATAAACAAAGAAATCTCATATTATAAATTTCACGCCATTGCATTGTAAACAAACAAAGGGTTATATGGTATTAACATTGGACACTATGGTGTAAACCATATCCATTAACACTTTGAAAACCTTACACCTTCGTGCATTAGGACTAAGTCCTTTACATTGTAGACCATGCACTTACGCTACGGTAAGCCTCTAAACCTTTAATTGAAACCTTATTACACTAAGGGAGGGATCAATACTATGGTATAGTCTCCTAACCCTTTGGGCTATTAAATCCCTAGTAAACATATTAAAAAAAAAAGAAAGGAAACTGTAAATCATCACCTTTGGGCGTAGATGAACGCAACAGTTGGACATTTCCATTACCGCAGCTGGTGAAACCTGGCATAGTAAGCGATTTGAGATCAGTAACTCATAAGAATCATTAAATTAACACACAATAAGACTTCTTATTAAAAATTGTATGATTAAATACATGTACATTTTTTTATGTGAATTTTTTAGGTGTGCGACAAAATGGTATCAGAGCATGCTTACAACACTAGTCCTGAACTGACTCAACACTAAATTTTTCTAAAGAAACCAGAAAACTATTTTTTCTTTATTTTTTGGTTTAATTCTCTTACAAAACATGAAGAGAAGGATAACTTTATTTTTTCAGGAAAAATATGGCAAAAGTAGGGATGTCTATAGAAGAAGAGTCTCACCCAAGAAATCCTAGAAATAAGGAACAGGGTAATGTAAGGGATGATGAGATTTGGGTAAACCTGAATGAAAGTCAAGATAATAAATATGAATTGCAAAGAACTATTAAGGAATTAATATTTGAGCTAAAAAGAGTTGAGGATAATGAACGAATCCTAAACTCTCAAGAGGTACTAAACACTATTTTATTAGCTGAAATACATAACGATGAAAAAGAGAAAAACAAGGAATCTGAACATATCATGCCTAAAACTACACCTTACAAACGTAAGTGAAGGAAAGTGGAATTTTCAAATCATAAGGCTAAAACTTCCAGTGAAGAATTAGTCAAACATCACTAAAAAAAACAAGATTCAAGCGAAATTAGTGATGATAATAAAAGGAAAAATAAGTACAAACCATATGAAGAAAACTCTAGGGAGAAGAAGAAGCAGAAGCGTGGTTGTTAGGGATGAAGAAATACTTCCAAATCTATAATTACTCTAATGAACTGAAAGATAAACTCGACATATATAACTTGATTGGAAAAATAGATATACGATGGCAATATATAAAGAAAGTAAAGGGATTAAAGGAAAGATATGTAACCTCAAAAACCTTTAAAAATAATTTTAAAAGAAAATACACATCAGAACAATATTACGAAGAGAAGGCTAAAGAGTTTTACGATTTAACACTATGAGCTATGGCTATGAAAGTGCTCTGCTGTAAATTTCTAAGTATGCTTCATCACATACCTTATCTAATTGATTAAAAACCTTAGATATAAAATTTTCTCAGTTGTTTTCATATCATGTTTAAAAAAAGGATTGAGTATGACAATCCAAAGATGCTGGAGGAAGCGATGAGAACGAAAAATTTATGTTACGACCAAAATAAAAATGAAAGAGAAAGTGTACCGATTTGGATGAATAAAAGAAGATATAATTTTGATCACATAAATAAATATAATAAATTCCACAAAAAAATGGGGAATAATTATAAATGGTATCAAGGAAATAACTACAAGAATTATAAACCACAAAATTTTGTAGCAAAGGAAAGAAAACTTCCCACTAATTTTAACAAGAATACTACATAGAGGGAGCCTTTAAAATGTTGTGAATGTGGTGAGCCACATTATTTTAAATACTACCCAATAAGAAATAAAAACTTTCATGTTCACTCCATTCAAGAATCGGTTACATTGAGAGACATGACAAGGGGCATTCCCATAATCATTGCTGCATTGGAAAATCGAAAAGTAGGCCATCAAACTTCCATGGTCGATATTGAAGGTATGATAAAAAGTCAACATATTTCCATTTTGATTGATCCATGTGAAAGTCTGAGTTATATATCACCTAGAATAGTTGAATTATGTAAATTAGTACCAGAAAAGTTTGGTAATTCATGGCTAGTATAGTTAGCCATAGGTAGTAAATGTAAAGTTACTAGTTATATTAAAGACTATGAATTATTAACGAATGATTTGATTACCCATGCTGAGTTGAATATTTTACCTTTAGTTTTCTATGATCTGTTAATAGGAATGGATTGGCTAGAAAAACACATAGTAATGTTAATTTTTTTTGACAAAACCTTTAGATGCATAGATGGTACTGGAAACCCTATAAAATTTAAAGGAATTTGCATGAAATTTACGATCACAGATATCTCTGTTTTACAAATGAAAAGATCAGTATGTAAAGAATGTAAGGTGTTTTTCTTATGTAATGAATAATAAAGAAAGTGAAAAAAATTTGAAAATAGAATACACTCCTATCTTACTGGAGTTTGGATATATCTTTTCGGAAGAGGTCCATGTGCTTCCTTTGAAAGGATACATTGACTTCACATTCAATCTGATACCTAGAGGAGTACCAACATCGAAATATCCTTACCAAATGAACATAGTAGATCGTACAGAACTCAAATCACAATTACAAGAATTGATTGATAAAAATTATTTCGACCTAGTGTTTCCCCTTGGGGAGCACCTATCTTATTTGTAAAGAATAAAGACGGAACCTTAAGATTATGCATAGACTATCGATAATTAAATAAAATGACTATAAAAAATTGATACCCACTACCCTTGATAGATGATCAATTAGATCAATTCCGCAAGAAAACAATCTTTTGTAAAATTGAATTGAGGTATGGATACCATCGGGTGCTTATCACAGACGCTTATATATTTAAAACTTCATTTAGGACCGATTATGGTCACTATGAATTTGTCATAATTCCTTTTGGGTTGACAAACAAACCTGTTGCATTCATGTGCTTAATGAATAGTATTTTAAGTAACTATCTGGATAATTTTGTAGTTGTATTCATCGACTTCATACTAATTTACTCAAAGGATGAACAAGAAAATGAAGAACATTTAAAGATAATTCTACAAGTACTAAGAGAACAACAATTGTATGCTATGTTTAGTAAATGTGATTTGTTTAAGGATAAGATTCAATATTTAGGATACGTAGTGTCCAAGGCTGGAAGCTTTGTCAACCCTAGAAAATTTAAGGTTATCACTGAATGGAGATTTCCTAAAAATGTAACCGACATAAGATTGTTCATGGGGATTACCAGCTATTATTGGAAGTTCATCGAAGGAATTTATAAGATAGACTACCCCATAGCTTGATTTCAGAAGAAAGGTAAATAGTTTAAGTGGAATGAAAAGTATATGGAATGATTTAATAAATTAAAACATATGCTAACTACCGCCCCTATCCTAAATATTGTTGATCCTTTCAAGGATTTCGTTGTATATACTGACACTTGTAAAGAAGGATTAGGCACGGTATTAATACAAGAAAATTACGTTGTAGCTTATGAATCTAGAAAATTAAAAGAGCATGAAAAGAATTATGATATCCCTGACTTAGAACTTGATACAATAATTCACGCATTAAAATTGTGGTGACATTACCTCATTGGAAGGAAATTTCAGCTCATGGGAAATGGCGTGGAAAAATATGGGAATAATGGCAGAAAAAGTATATGATGTGACTTGGAGAAAAATGGTAAAAAAAAATTTGGAGTCCTTCACAATGTATTTATAGTATGGTCTTAGGGGTTTCGACCCATGGTATTTTATTGTCCATGGTATTTATCTATGGCATTTTGACCCATTCTCATTTGTAGGGTTTTTGACCCTTTTTGGGAGAAAGTGGCGATAAATCACAATAAATGTTATGGTGGGAATGTGATGTATGGATATGGTTTAGACCATGGAGATGTAGTTGAAAAATGTTTTTGTGTTAACAAATTTCTCCCTGATGTTTGAGGGAAGGATCTCATCATATGGACGATAGACATCATAGGATCATGGAAAAATTGTGACAATAGTGGAGATGCTAGAGAGGACTATGTAGGAGTGGAGTTTCCTCGTTCGAACTACGGTGGATTTTGGGTTTTATTACTTCTAAAAAATGGATGAGATACATATAATGTGTGACATGTATGTGGACGAGGTAGGCATACCCATGCTCATAACAATGTTAAAATAATAAATAATGGGGATTAAAGATCAAAACATGGGAGCTGATCAATAGATATACAAATGGCGATACATAATGCCAACCTCAATGGGAGGCTGGATACAATGCTCATACAAAGAACTGATACATAGGAACAATGGCATTCTCATGGAATGAAATATCATCACAATTGATGCTCTGTTGGATATGTAGGAGTACATAACTGGATGGACTCAATGACTAAGAGTCAGAATATTTGTTGTACAATATGCAGCATCAAGTAGTGGAGATATATAGAAGCATGACACCGAGGGGATTTCAAACATTATCGCCAACCAAGCCCATAAATCACAAGGGACATGAGACTATATGGGTCCCATAGTAGACTCACCAATGTGCTAGATTCAGGTGACAACCAGGTCTTTGACCAAATAATGAATGGACCAATACCATGTGCGAATCTCAATGGTACGATGATGTAGTTGAAGTCAAGCACATGAGACACAACCAAGTAGAAAGGCACTAATGACTCCTTTCAAGCCATTAGGAAATCATCAATGAGGTGGATGAAACAAGGATACATGGACCTCTGGGTCTATCCTTTGGAATAGAGGTGTTGACGTCGACAGAGGGAGACCTGCAACTAGCAAGGAAATAATGTTTCCCTGAGAGAAGTGCAAGGCAGGGTAACCAAATATGTGGAAAAATAAGGGGAATGACACACATAATGGGGAACAAAGGAAGGGGAGTATGGGGGACTCAAAATTACTTTGTTCATAGTATGACGACAGGGATGATCTAGAAGCAAATGAAATTTACTCATGGAAAAGGGATCATAGCTTTAAAACCAAGAAGATAATTGCAACGAGAAATATTGGGGGAAGTAAATGGACTAGTCATATCCAGGGGATTTAAGGGAGATGCATTGCAAAGTACTCTGAACAAAGACGACCCAATGGGGGGAATTTGTCATAATGTGAGATCATATGTTGTGGCACCTATAGACACTGTTTGGGCCTTCTTCATAGTTTAAGGAGCATAAAGAAGGGATAGAAGTATGCTCAATATGATATGATCTCATGGATTTTTACTGAGCCTGAGAAGGTAAATGATCGATGCTATATTTTTTTTTAGAGAGTCTGGAAACAAGGAGAATACTCAAATATGGTCTCTTTTTCCTATGATAGTCCCCTATGTCTGAAAAAAGGATAAAATTTTACAAAGGAGTCCTCTCCCAATCTTTGGGGGTAGAGAGACTTCTTTACTGTAGGTAGTCCAACCAGGATGAAAAAGGTTAAAATTATGCTAACTTAATGGTCATTCAAATACTTTGATGAGCTTGAACAAAATCAAGTTTGCTAAACAATCATTTCTTGATCAAAAGGCTAGAAAAGAGCTTAAAGACAACCTATAATGAGCTTTTTCATAAATTACTGTCCCAATGTCTGACAAAGGATAAAAGGATACAAAGGTAAAATTTCTTGGCCTGAAGGTGCGAGGGTGATCCTTTTCTTTTAATATTCTACGTAGTCCAAAAAAGGATATTAACGAGGCCACATAGACTCCCTTTCAAATACTTTAACGAGCGTGAAAGGATGGAAGCGTGCTTGGAAATATTTTCATTTTTTTAGGAGTCATAACAGATATTAATAGAAACTATGTTATGGTGACTCGAGCAAGGAGGAAGTGTTTGATGGCTAAATGAGGTTATGTTGTGAACATGGAAGATAGGAAGAACAATGGAACACTTGATGGGGCCTCCTTTCAGGATGATGAATGGTGGTAAAATAAGACCAACTGTGCAGTATGGATGGAGCGGGTGGCTCTATAAACATCCTAATACGTGCATGGGGTGATTCGCTGCATGGTACACAAATCGAGGTGAATTTAAGGAAATGGATAGAAAAATCATAAGGAGATCGCGAGATGAGGGCCTCATCAAAAGACAGAGGGCATAAAACTGAACCCGATGGTTAAAATGGTGTGAAAAATAGGCTTCGTAAGACTCTGTGGTGCATGGAAGAAAAACTAGACCAAATGGAGGCCTATAAACAGGGGGGACCACATGACATGTATCATTTTCACTGGTCGGTGATGATTTGGAGTGGAGGACCCCAATATGAAACTGTTTCTTTATTCTAATTGGACTAGTGGTTTTTTGAACTGTGTCTTGCAGGTAAGAGCTCTCATCAAACCCATCTTTTTTAGTGGATTTCTTTTTATTTTTTCTCACTCTTAGGGCCTTGACCGAGCCTAAAGGGTTCTTGGGGTTGTGTTACAGAGAGAAATTCCTATGGCTTGGGGTACCACAACAGACAACTTGACTCCAGAAACCAATCCTTTCCAATATGCAATAGAAATTAAATGTCTAACACTAAAGAATCAGACCTCGTACCTTATTCCGGACGATTGAAGTAGATCCCCGTTGAGCTTTCCAACTTCAGCTTGAATTGATAAATCACTTCCTCAACAACAAGTAGACAATACAAGCATACTATATATATTGGTGTTAGATCTATTCTAGCATATATAATCAACAATGTATAAGCATTTGAAATCATCCCATGGATAAAATATTCATTCAAACATACATCATTGGACAAGAAAATATGTTTCGATTAATATAAAATCAGAGATTACAATGGATACAACTTCTGTCGGCACATCTGTGAATCGGAGAAACTGAATCCCCCACTTGGGCCTCCACCACCTTAATCCTCCATCTCTCTATAGCAAGCTCAAAAGCAAAAGGAAAGCTTGGGAAGAACACAAAAATGCTCCAAGGGACAAAGGGATGCAGACTCAAGCATAAGTTCTGGAAACAATGGACTATAGTTTCTTTGCTCTCAATTCTCTCATATGCCTTCAATATACCAAAGAGTTCCTTATATAGCTTTTCAAAGGGGTAATGAAAGGTCGAATCCGAGCGATCTCAAGGCATATGGAAGGCCAAGAGTCAAGTGAGTCAGATCCATGTCAAGGAAAACTCCAAAAGGATTTGTATTTTGTACACATCCCGATGTACACAGTTTTAGTGGTCAAACCCATGTGTATACGTGATTAGGGGTTTAAAAGTCACGTATATGAATTTACACATGTTTTTAGGGATGGTCAGGGGAACATCAAAGGACAAAAAATGGTCCAAGGGGTCTAAGGAGTCTGCAGATGAACAGGGGAAAGGCCATACAAGTGTGATTCACCTAGAGTGGTAAAATCAGCTATAACAGATGCCCCCCAATGTGTGAGGTCAGAGGGGTCATACGATGGCCAAAATACATTATAAGTCCATCCTAGAAGTGGAGTGATGAAGGATCCCAAAAGGAAGACTAGCCACCCAATCAGCATAGTACAATGATACAACTCTGCACATAACTACAAATACATCTAGCAGTCTCGGATACATAAGAGTACAATGGCCATGAATAGGCATGTTACAAAATATCACATAAGTGGTCATCGCCACGTACAATATACATAGATTAGAATCTACATGATGAAGATATACAAAGGATCATGATCTCCATAATTGCTGAAGATATACAATGGATCAAGATCTCCATAATAGCTGGAAATGTCTGACATATACTGGAATCAAGTCACGAGAGCTGAAATCTCATGAACACTGGCACAATCAAGGAGGTAGCATATAAGATATGCCACCAATCTCGAAGGTCTTCTACACAAACCGCTACGAGTACATGTCCTACTATGTGAATAGAGGTGTCGAGGTTGAACATAGTAGTCCATCATCTGATTACCGGTCATTGATGTATACCATTAAAAGACGAGAGATCACCCACCGATAATGAAAAAGGGAATCAAGGTACTAGACTGCAAACTAATAAGTGGGAATAGATGTGTTGAGGTTGAGCACTTGAGAGGATCCATCGATCAAGGGACATTGATGTATTCCCAAAGACTGTCGATGGTGAGAGAACATGCCACTGATGACTACAAGTCTCAAGGCACTCAAAATGACTCTAGATTCCAATCCCAGAATAAATGATCTGAAGTCGATGGGATGAAATCCGCTGGAAGGAGGGCATTAAGGCATCCCCCATCATCCAACATGAGGTACTCAGCAAATCTGTATAATGTGGAAGGACTCGATCATAAGGTGTACGAACCAGTAACTGTACCAGGAATGGCTGACATGCAAAGTCAAGATAACTAAGGAATGGCCGACTCAGGTTTCAACTTCCTTTGAAAAAGAGCATAACGGTGTATGGTGACTGAACAAAAGGCAGCATAGACTTGATATACAAACTGGGAAATCTCTGCGACATAGGAGGCATTGACAGAGGCTCCATGGGGACTGGAAGCTTAACCAGTCAGTGGAGATAAACTTAGATAAAATGAGTACAGCTCCTAAAGTCAAACTATAAACCCAACCAATGGATGTGATATACAGTACTCTATTCAAATGCGACACAACTTGACAGATGCCAAAAGATAACATCTCATTGTCCGGCTTTTTGGTTTTTTGAATTTTTTGGACTTTTTCAAATATTTGAAAAGCTTGAAAAACAATAAAACTGCTTTATAGTTACAGAATAGGAGGAGACGAGTGTCATAGGGGAAAACAAACTAGTTCCAAGTAGTGGAACATACCTATGGTCAATGCAAGGATACATGTGTAGGATAGTCACACTCGGGGGAAAATCCCCTCTTGGTAAAAAGGGAATCAAGCTGCAAAGGATATATAAAATGGCTCTACATGGCTAGACATGAGACAAGCTCAGGCTATATGGCTGAAACTCAATGTCAGGGAAGTCGGCGTAAGGCTCAATAAGGGAGGAAAAGCTCATGATAATGCAATTACATCTTGACATAAGGAAGTCCTGATGGAAATAGGCCAACAAAAGATCAAGAGGAGTATGAGGCTCTTGCGAAATGTCATGAAAATACTATACAACGGAATCCCACACCCTAAGGGCCAAAACATCAACATGGGAACCAAATGCAAATAAGGCGCTAAGTAGGGTACCCATATAAGGTCAAGCTCTACCACTCATATCATGCCACTTCTGAAATAGCAAGAAGGTTCAGTGACATAATAGAGTGGGTTCATACCTAAGGCTATAATGAAATGGTCATAAGGTCATGCAAAATGCAAACGGTGATGAAACCTAACCTATACGCCAATTTAGACATGATACCTGAAATCGGCACGAACGGGTCAATCCAACGGTTGAACCGACACTCAAAAAGGTCTCCTACATCATAAATTAGGTCAGAAACGGTCCAAAATGATTAGAAATGGTCCAAACTATAGGAAAGGGGGTAAAAATTTTCAAAAATTTGAAAATTTTCTATAAATAGTAAAAAATTCAAAACATTATAAAACATTTGAAATATTTACCCAATTGAGCTCAGATTTTCAACAATGAATTCCAGAAGATCTAGCCGGCGGAATCCACTACCGTTTCTTCCAGGTACTTCCCATGCTCTTCTCTTCCATTTTGATATAATTTTTATCAAATTCCATGGTTATTTGGGATTTCTAGGCCAATCCAAAATAGGCACTACAGCCCACATGGAAATCGAGGGTTTTTTTGTGGATAGGGCTGGATATACGCAAAAAATTCCTTCACAGTCGCGTACATACGCAGTTGTTTGGCACACAGTTGCGTATGCGGCTGTGCATGAGGTTTTTTAAGTATTCTAATGGGTAAACTTGCAATTTTTTGTGCCGAATGGTCCTAGAATGGAGAGAACGTGAACATGGTGACGTAGAGGAGGCAGTAAGGGCCAATCTAATGGCTCAAAAAGCGCTACATGCATGTGGGCTCTACAATTTTTGGTGTCTTGGTGGCTTAAGGGCCAAACCAGGACTATTGCAGATGCTGGTGGATTACTAGGATCCAGACTCAGAGTCATTCCAGATAGATGAGATGTCCCTCACCATAGAGGTGGAAGACATATACTTTATTACTGGACTTTCCCGACGGGGAGAAGTAGTGAACCTACATTCTTGCGGGCCCGGAGATGGCCTGACTATAGATGAGTACATTGCAGTGTACTACTATCTGGACACGGAGAAGGTGGGGAGTCAAATCCCAACCAACTCTATATAGGTGCTAGGCCTAAAGGCCATCCTACTGACACTGGGTAGGATAGCAGGCTTGGCTTCACTTCACCAGGCCTCGCGGCCTCTGATGTTCTATGCAGTGGAGTGCATGAGACCCACGGTATATGACTGGAGCACCACACTAGTGAGCAACATGAAACATTAGCTCAGTTAGTGTAATATGGGCAGAGTGCAAAACTTAAGTTTCAACAGTATACTGAGCACGTTTTTCTTTGAGCATGTTCCAAGATTGAGCCCCAAGGTTGACGTTCCTCTACATGGGGGTCAAGATCTGGCCCAACAGCGTTGGGCAGATGTGATGCACAGACTGGGGGGAGATAGGGTGTCCAACCCCTATCTAGTTGAGTTCCTTCTGTGGTGGCGACGACAGATAGTTGCCATCGATGACTACCCCTATGCGGGGATATATTTTCGGGGGGACTCGAACATGCGACTACCACCAAGATCGACATATGGAGACATAGGTAACGAATGTCGACCCTCTCTTTAAATTTTTGAGTTATTTTTTTTTTTGTGTTTTCTGATTATATGGAATCAAAAGACATATTTTTGGGTGACAATACATAGTGACATATACCATATGTATGTATATGTGGGACCATGGTTGCCTAAAGGCTTCCCTCATCATAGACGGAGGGGAAGAAGAGACAAGATCACAGGTGTGGATGCAGAGTGGACGCTCAAGAGCATTCATACCAACTTTGTGAGACTGACACACAAAGTTCCCATGGTGCAAGTCGAGGACTTGCCTGACGCTATGCAACGCTAGGTGGTGGGTGTACCATGAGCATGGGTGCGATTATGTCGATGGCTAGCTAGAGCCGTAGTGACATTCCATGATCACAACCCCCCTCCTCCTCCACAGACTTAGATACCTAGGAGTGATACATTTTGTATTACCGTGTATTATATTTTGGTGGGTCGAGAGCTCCATTTTTGTATTATGACACTATGTATTACCACATTTTGGATGTATATAAAACTTTTATGATGATCGGTTTATTTATTTACATGTGTAAAAATTTGTGTTTATGATGAGTTTATTGTGCATGAAACAAATGCCAATCTAACACGTAGTTAGCATATGAGTCAGCAACTTGATTATTACTTCTTGGAATATGTATGTATGTTATATTGTCAAATTGTCATTCTAATAACCTCACACATAAGAATCTTCTTAATAACATCGGATCTCTAACATGGTACAAACCATTAAGCTATGACACTACTAACTTCGAATCAAGATGTACCTCAAGAAGAACGCCATGTGAAATGGCATCCCGTAGAAGCTCAATAACGACACTATATTCAGAAACATTATTGGAAGATGGTCGTAGACATACGCCTCCTGAAGACAATACCTGACCTATAGGAGTATAAATTACGCAAGCAGCAGAGGCTGAGTGTTGAGTGTGACGGCTCGCACCATCCACGAATCCTATGTAGGTGGAAGATTCCATTGACATCTACCAAAAGAAATGGAAACTAATCACAAACTCGATCACCATAAGAAAAAAGACCTAACTATGCAAAACTCTACAATAATATACAATAACAAGACTTGGCTGAAAATCATGCATATTATTTTTTGAGATAGATCCCATTCCTAGGCTCCGCCAAGGCCGTTTATTCATAATCCACTAACTCATAAGCACCCTTCTCTAACACACGTTTGACGACATAAGGACCACACCACATGGGGTTAAACTTTCCTGCCCCCAAGGGTTCTTTCGGTTGATCCCACAAAAGGACCAAGTCTCCCTCACTAAACTTCCTTGGATGGATAGACTTCTCGTACTGGACCTTTACGTGACATTTATTTACTTCTAGAGCCACCAAAGCATCTTGACGCTGCTCATCAAGTTGCTCATTGTGGACCAAATGCTCCTCCAATGGTGAAGTGTCTGGTAAGAGTTATACGGCCAGCTTCAAAGAAGGAATCTTGCATTCAACTGGCAATACCGACTCCACTCCATATACAAGTTGATATGGAGAAAAACATGTGGCAGTCTTCACTACGGTTCTATATGCCCACAAAGCAGGATATAACATAATGTGCCAATTATTCTTGCTTTGTGTGATGGTTTGTTGGAGAATGGATTTGAGTGATTTATTCACTGCTTCTACATGTCCATTTGCTTGAGTGTAGTAAGAGGAGGAATGCTTTTTTTTGTACCATAACTTTGATGCCAAATCTTCCATCATACGATTCTGAAAGTGTGATCCATGGTAAGTGACAAGATCTTTCGGAATCTCGAACCGAGTAATAATCTCGTTGAATACGAAGTGCGCGGTTGCCTCACATTTGGATTTAACTGTAGGCATAGCCTCATCCCATTTCGCGAAGTAATCAACAACCACTATGATATGATGATGCCCCCCAGCTGAATCTAGGTTGCAGTCCATAAAATCAAGCCCCCACTTAGTGAAGGGACCGGCAGTGATGATGGGATGTAACAGGGCAGGTTTTGAGCACATGTTACATGCAAACACTTGGCAAGGGTGGCACCTCTTGACCGCATCAACACAATCTTTAAAGATCGACGGCCAAAAATAACCCGCTCTTAGGATTTTTTGGGCTGTAGAAATCCCAGATAAATGACCACCACATGCCCCTCCGTGGAAATCATTCAGCACTACCTCAGCCTCGTCATGAGTTAAACAATGCCGTTAGATGGAATCTACCCCACAATGGTATAAAGTGTTATCCACTGTGAGGTAATTCTTAGACATGTGATGTAATCGTCGTCATTCATCCCATGAGAGATGAGTAGGGACCTTGAATGTTTGTAGATATATAATGATATCCCCATACCATGGGTCTAAATTTGAGATTAAGAAGATGTGCTCATCAATAAATGTATCTTCACAAACCAACTCCTCAGCTTCGCTTGGAAAATACGATATAAGCTCTTCAAAAATTAACGATTTCTTTCGATTTTGCCGAAACAAACTTGAGATCGAATTCTTGCAGGATGACAATCCATTTATTATATTTTCCCCCAATCATCCTTCGAGTGAGGATGAATTGAAATGGATTGAAATGGGATACAACCAAGGTCTGGTGAAGGAGAATATAATGTCTCAACCGCTGAACCACATGTACGGTAGCTAAGGAAAGCTTCTCAACATGAGAATAACGGATCTTCGCATCAATAAGATTCTGTCTCAGATAGTATATGACATGCTCTTGGAGCTCCTCATCCTCTTGAACCAAAACCATACCAATTGTCTCCATGGACGCAGCCACATAAAGTAGAAAATCATGGCTATAGTCTGGGGGACTAATCACCGGGGCTGATGCTAGGCCTCGCTTGAGTGCATTAAAGGACTCATGGGCTCACTCATCCCAACAAAAGGTGGTGTCCTTATTCAAAAGATGCATGAAGCCTCTAGTCAAATTGGAAAAATTGATAACGAATCTCCGTAAGAAGTTTGCCATGCCTTGCAAACATTGAAGATGACGAATATTTTTTGGGGGAGACAACTGAAGTATTGCCTCAACCTTCAAAGGGTTGACTATTATACCCTCTTTAGAAACAATGAATCCCAATAAGCGACCTGAACTCACACAAAAGATGCACTTGTGAGGATTTAACCTGACCAAATAGTGGCAGCACCTTTCGAATACCAATCTCAAATGATCGGAATGATGCATTCTCATACGAGAATAAGAAGCAAGGTCATCCAAAAATACTTCGATAATCGATTTGAGATTGTGGAAAATCAAGGTCATGGCCTGCTGAAAAGTAGTCCTGGCATTCTTAAGGCCAAGAGGCATTTTTCAATATGCAAAAGTTCCCCAGGGACAAATAAATGCATTCTTATGTTGGTCCTCAGGTTTAATTTGTATCTGATTATATCTGGAAAAGCCGTCCATAAAGGAAAAAACCTCGCTACCCGCACACTCATCCAATATCTGATTGATAAATGGTGTGGGGAAATTGTCCTTAGGACAGGCACGATTCAAATCATGGAAATCAGTACATATGCGGATCACTCCCTGCTTCTTATCAACAGGAATGGGGTTTGAAACCCACTCCATCAAGGGAACCGGATAGATAAAACCAGCTTTCAACAGTTTCTCTATCTCTACCTTAATCGCGGGTGCTTTCCTAGGATTCACTGCACGCAAGTGTTACTGAATAGGCTTAGCATTGGGATAAGTCTTAATATCATGTTCGACAATCCGAGGGTCGATACCTGGCATTTCATCATAAGACCAAGCAAAGATATCACGAAATTCTTTAAACAGCTCGGTGTACTCTAGAATCTCAGCATGGGAACATTCTGCCCCAATATAGGCATTCTCTATTATGCCAGGATCGCGAGAGATATTGATAGGAATCGTTGGAGATATATTTTCCATGTTCCCATCAGCCATCAGACCAGGAGAGCTTAATGGAACCATGGGACTACCAATTCTCTCACTAAGAACCTCCCTAAATTCCTCACGCTCTAAGAAGTCAAGCTCAGGAAGAAAGTAAGATCTCTGATGGAGCTCTTCCCATGGTGGCTCAACTCCCATCATGGCCTCAATAATCGTTTTGTCTGAAGGAAGAAAACTATCAACGAATTTGTGCACATGAGAAGACTGTACTGCCCATGCAGGTAGCACATAAGGGTCCTCCTCCTCTATCCATGAAGAGGAAGGACTAGGCTCTGCAACACACTCAATATTAGCTTGATAAGCTACCATAGTTGCAGGCAACGGCACGTCTGTCATGATGGCCTCACTCAAAGTGCTCATTGTAGGAAGGATCCAAGGATCTTCCATATGACTTGTGCGAAAAGACACCAATATTATAGATGTTGAAGCCTCACCGGAACTAGACCCTATCATAAGGATAGGTGCAGAACAACTAAGGCTTCCCATGAGGGATGGATACATGCCTACACCCACACTCCCAGTTGCCAGCTGAGAGTGCTCTACGATCGGATCGAAGCTCCCAAAGATGTGGTAACTGACGGATTCTTGAATGACGTTTGATTAATCGTAACTATCTTCTTGTTAAATGGAAATCATACAATGCAAAATAGGGAAGAAGCTACGACTTGCATACTGTACATCCAATTCCTACCTAGTAAGAGATTGTGGTCAAGGGGCGCATCAACCACCTCAACCTTTATCACAACGGTCTTCCCTCCCAAACGGACCTTAAGGGAAGGAAGGATCTCATGCGGCCTAAATGATCTCCCATCGAACGTAGTTAACATGGTAGCTGACTTAGACAACTTAGGGGAACCTAAACCCTTCCAACACGATAAAGACATCATAGAAGTAGTAGCGCCTTCGTCAATCACAGTGCGCTTAACGGTCATGTTAAGACATTCTACGTGAATCAAAAGAGACACATAGTAAGGCAAGCGAGGATGAAGCCCTGCGGTTTCAAATTTAATCACGGAGGAAGAATTATCATCATTCACACCAAGGGTAGAAAGAAAAGCCTTCCTTTGCGAAGGACAAATCTGAAGCACTTCCAGTGCAGACATCGCACAAGGAGTATGGCCCAAATCCTTGACAACTGAATAGTTCTGGGCGGCTCGGGCATTAGGATTGTGCCCCGAATGCTTAAGGACTCCTTTAGTAATGCGAGGTGCAGCTTCACGTTTATCCCCGGGTTTTTTAATATGCAAAGGAGTCCCTGGTGGATCAGGCTCCTTGCCTGGGTTGGGTTGTGATGAACCATAGTCCTTCGCACGGGTCACAACTTTTGCAGCACGAACCATGTTAATGCAACCATGACCACTACCCTCCGGCGGATCTTGATCACTAGTATACTGATCATGGGTCCTCGAGTTCATATTTTGATTGTGAGGTAAAGGGTTAGTCAGCATAGCTAGGTCCTGTGCCAAGAATCTCGAGGCTTCATCGATACAAGGGCACAAGTAAGTGAGGTGATCGTCCTTACACAAATTGCAAGGAAATTTAACCTTACGCTTAGCTTGCTTGTCCCCCCCAGCATCACGGGCATTCTTGCCATTATTATTAGCAATTTTGATCCTATTCCCACCCTTACGATTATTCTTACCCTTCTTTTTATTCCGTCCGGGCTGCTGGTTACCCTTCTGGTTTGACAATTGTACTAAAAGCACACTCACCATTTGGGTGGGATGAGACGAAGCTATCGCTTTTCCCAAAATAGATTGGTTGATTGACAATTGACTCACTTGTTTTGTAACCGAATCTGCAGGTTTAGCACTCGCACAACCAACAATGCCATCAGCATGTGGTCCAGGTTTAACTTTGGGGTCAAAACTAGAATGCGGAGCATTGGGAATAATCTCATATAACAAACCAGATTGAGAATAAATCAAATCCAGTTCCTGTGCCCTAAAAATGGCTTGTTCCTCTTTTTGCACTCCGGATGTAGAAACATCCTTCGCTATATATGGCAATAACGACTTAAGGAACCATTCGAGGAGGAATTCCAATGATATAAAGGCTTTAATCAACCTCTTCCATCTACACCACTCTTGGATATGATCTGAGATATGTGTGACTTTATCCTACAAAATTGTCGACAAGAGTTCAGTACCAACGCCATAACACACTGGTAGCTAGAAGTGGTTAAGAAAAGTCATCGCTAGGTCATTGAACAAAGCGAATGCACCCCTAAGTAGCTCTATATACCATTTTGCGGCAGGACCTGTGAGGGTGCGTTGAAATAGTCTCCAACGGATTGAGTCCTGATGTAAGGAATTCGAAGAGCACCATAGGTGAAAGGTAGTAACATGTTCACTCAGATCCTCTCCCGGTTTGCCCTCGAATTTGGGTATGTCCGAGGGAAGCTTAGTAGGGACAATCTCGGCAAGCCGGGTCATGAGCTATAGGCTCGTTCGTTAATATTAACAAGTTAGGAAGATTCATCATTGCGAGGAAAGGGATCCTAGGATGATTAGGTCGATAGACCGCTCCCTGATAGTTCTAATTCACATAGGTCTGATTACTATAACCACCATGGCCTTGACCATAGTGCCCTCCTCCTGTTTGACCCATATAGGGTGGCATGGAAGCATCATAGTGTGGTCTACCTTGACTATTCGGAGCTACAAAGCCGTAATTTGGAGAGAAAGAGGGTTGTTGATACCCATGCCCATAAGGTGAAGAACCCTATCCATACTGCGTCCCATAATAAGGTCCACAAGTCATCACATGCGATGTACCATGAGACACTCCATAAGTAGGAATATACACTCCGAAAGTAGGAATATACGCTCCGAAAGTAGTAACATGACCTCTAGAAGTATGAACATAACCTCTCGAAACAACGGGTGGTAGGTGAACCTGAGACACAACTGGTCTAGTAACCGCAGTACGGACCTGACTCATAGCAACATTCTGGCCCGAAGGACCACGTGAATGAGGTGGAGGGTGAACATTCGAAGAACTAGGGATAGAGGACAAAGGGACCTGAGTAATTATGTATGTGTTATTCCCTATAGTCACTCGTCTCGAATCTGGTATCCTAATAGGATCACTAACCCTAGACCTAGGAGGAATATGTGATGTAGCTTCCACCGCCGGGATGGAAGGTGTAATGTGACTTGTGCTCCCAAACCTCTCTGCATGGTAAGGAATGAGAGTGCCCCCAGGCATAGTGTTAGGCTCAAACTCAGATTTGACATGAAACTCCAAATCATGTGTGGGAAAACCAAACATGCCATAACCACCATAACTAGTGCTCGCGGGTTCAAAATGAGTCTCATCATACTCCGACATTCCATACCAGCGATGCGTCAATTGGGAATCAACCCTAGATTAAGTAGGTCTATCATGAAAAGTACCTATCTAAAAAATCACAGGACCTAACTCAGTCAAGTCGGGTGAAGGATCACAGTTAGAAGTAAACTCCCCATCTTCCACATGAATCGGAGAAGGTGGTTCAGGAATACCTTCAACGTGGTCTCCCATGGTGTGTGAATCAATGTGCAAAGTAGTCCGCCTGGACTATCTATTTCTCTCTCCCAAAGGAGGAGGAGATGTAGAAGGTGAAAGTCCTACTAAACGACGAGAATGACAAGGATCCACACCCAAATCCACAATGACTCAAAAAATATAAAAGAATCTCTATATACGCAAACATTGGGAAAGCTAACGTGCACAGAGCAATCACCAATAAAATCTAAAGCCAACCATAAGCAATCAAGGGTAGGATAAGTGAGTTCCCGAATGAAGCAGGTATGTCTCGCCTAGGAGAGGCTTGAGACTCCCATACACAATAAGCAGAGGTACGTAACCAATTATTGTGGCCCTCAGCTTCAACGCGTAAAGCGACTGTGTTGTCCGACCCCAACCTAGGTGGGACACTCGTAGAATAACCCCTGCAAAGTACCCCCTCCATATCCTAGGTAAGGCCACTAAGGTCACCTCAATATAATCAATGTTCAGGCGAATAGGCGCAGGAGGGATTGACCGTATGGGCAGGGTAGAAAAGCCTAAAACTCTCAAAAGAGCCCACAGATACGAATACAAGCCTGGAAATATCTCTAGTGCTACTTAGTTATGACTAGGGGTCATCCCAATCAATAACCGCTCACACTGCCTCGTGCTTAACTCCCTTTTGAGAGGAGGATCCTCAGAAACACTGGTTATACCAAGGATTTCACACACTCACCTAGACAGGCACATACATGTTGTTGTTTAGTGGTCTTGGAGAATTGAATTACAATGAACTATTCCAAGACCCTAAAACCTAATCTTGTTGGTGAACCCTATCAAATAAAATAATGTAGTTCATTTTAATTTAAGCGTTGAGTTTAATTGGATTTATTACTCAAAAGAGGAATATGGCCGTGCAACTAATGGTGTTATGACACAACATGAAGTAAAATGCACACCTAACAATCAATGCGAATGCATTGTGTCCACAAAAAATAGGGTATGTTACTACGTGTAATGCACAATTTTCTTCAAATGATAAATGCAAGCTTTCCGATATGAAATCCTAACTAATACTTCAAAGCAAATCGAATGCAAGTACTATGCAAAATGCAAGATGCAATGCATGATGATAAGCAAATATTTTTGGATTTTTTGAAATCAAAATGAGATATAAAAGCAAAAGAATGATTCTACAACCCCCAGAATCTTCAAGCACACTCAAGCAGCACGCAAGCAAAGTACTAAGGTAAAAGAAATCTAATGCACTAATCCAAAAAAAATAAATCGAAAATGCAATGACAAGAACATTCTTCAAAAAAAGAAATTTAACCCTAAAAAAATGTCTCTGGTAAGAAACAGGGGTGTATACAGATTCTAGCAATATCAAAGGAGACTCAACAATCATCACAAATCACCCAGAAACCATCCATCTTCCTCTAAAAGGAAAAACTAAGGGCATGCGCGACTATTCACAGTAAACCCGCGTGTGTACGTGGAAATAGCAGTGAAACAAGTGTATATACATGACTGTGAGTTCAAAACTCACAGACAAAAAGAAAGGTGCATAAGAATAAAGGCAAAAAGACAAGCTAAGACAACATTCACACCAATCAGACACTACCAGGCAAACATGCCCCCAGACCCGACACAGAAACAAGAGAAAAAGAGCAATTCAAAGTCATTGAATGCCGATAGAAAACCACCAAAGGACAACTACTAGAAAGTCCCTAGCGGAGTCGCAAATTCTGTTACGGAGAGAAATTCTTATGGCTTGGGGTACCACAATAGACAACTTGACTCCAGAAATCAATCCTTTCCAATATGCAGTAGAAATTAAATGTCTAGCACTAAAGGATCAAAACTCGTACCTTATTCCAGACGGTTGAAGTAGATCCCCGTTGAGCTTTCCAACTTCATCTTGAATTGATAAATCACTTTCTCAACAACAAGTAAACAATACAAGCATACTATATATATTGGTGTTAGATCTATTCTTGCATATATAATCAACAATGTATAAGCATTTGAAACCATCCCATGGATAAAATATTCATTCAAACATACATCATTGGACAAGAAAAGATATTTCTATTAATAAAAAATCAGATATTACAATGGATACAACCTCTCTCGGCACGTCTGCTAATTAGAGAAACTGAATCCCCCACTTGGGCCTCCACCACCTCAATCCTCCATCTCTCAATAGCAAGCCAACAAGCAAAAGGCAAGCTTGGGAAGAAAACAAAAGTGCTCCAAGGGACAAAGGGATGCAGACTCAAGCATAAGTTCTGGAAACAATGGACTATAGTTTCTTTTCTCTCAATTCTCTCATATTCCTTCAATGTACCAAAGAGTTCCTTATATAGCTTTTCAAAGGGGTAATGAAAGGTAAAATCCAAGCGATCTCAAGGCATATGGAAGGCCAGGAGTCAAGTGAGTTGGATCCATGTCAAGGAAAACTCCAAAAGGATTTGGATTTTGTACACATCCCGATGTATGCAGTTTTAGTGGTCAAACCCGCATATATACGCGATTAGGGGTCTAAAAGTTGTGTATATGAATTTACACATGTTTTTAGGGATGGTCAGGGGAACATCAAAGGACAAAAAATGGTCCAAGGGGTCTAAGGAGTCTACATAGGGATAGGGGAAAGGCCATACAAGTGTGATTCACCTGGAGTGGTAAAATCAGCTATAACAGGTTGGGCCACACTTTTCAAGGAAAAAGGAGCAACCTAGGTTTCTCTTATCGAGAAAACAGGCGTGACCTGGTCGCACCTGTCGGGGAGATAGGATTTACCCAGGTCACACCTGTTCATAGGATAAGAGCAACCTAGTCACACTTGTTCAGTATTTTTGAGCGACTTGGGTCGCATAAAAGGGCCAAACAGGGATGACTTAACCCACGATGAGTTATTTTTGCATGAATGGACCTAACAGGGACTGTGCATATGTGCAGAATTCCTCAAGTAGCATGGCGGGAGAAAGACATTCGGGACCCATGAGGGGACGTGCATGATGATCCAGTGGTGCAAGATTTTCTTGCTTAATGTGGTCTATGGACATTTTTCTAGATCCAACTTATGTGTTCAGCAAAGCTATTGCTAGACAAGATCATGAAATTTTGGGATCAGGAGGTAGAGTGATTTATTATCAAGGGTGAGCAGATATAAATTACACTCCTTAATTTGTACTTTATGACTGGACTCCCAGTGTTGGGAATGATCGACCACACTACGCCAAATTTCACACATGGGGTGTCACTAGATGACCTCTAGGTTAGGAATTCCTATGCCTCAACATCTATGCACTCGTCGTACATCGAGAGTCTTCATACTCCAGCGATATCAGCGATTTTGTTTCGTATACTAGGATCGATAGGACTGTATAAGGTCTTAGGTTTTCTACTCAAGATGGTGGAGCGTGTGCTGAGGGGAACCTACTTTGGGTGGGCCTAGATGTACTTGAATCTAGTTCAACATCGGTTGAATTGTGTTAGCTTGGTGGGAGGGGATTGATGTTTCCTCTCATTTTGGTGATCATTCTTCTTTGAGAGACTGCTTACATTATGACCATATCTAGCGGTGCATGAGGGTGTACCTCACAATCCTTGCATGAAGATGTGGTGCAATATAATGATCAGAGAGGGACGAAAGTTGCTGGGATGTTTCTTCACCTCGGAGATCTTTTCATGGTGGCGACAACTACCATTCCTTATAAAGGACTATCTGTATGTTGGTATGGATTACCCAAGTAGATCTTGAGATGCCTCGAAGTCGAGGGAAGGTCTTGGGACACTGATGGTATGTATACATGATTCTTTTTTCGTTGCATTCATATATAGTATACTAAATTAGTGGTATCCAGTTTATGTGTGTGATAGAGAGTGAATGCATACTATTTGCATGTGCAGTTGTGGGGCCATGCCCTCTAGTAGGATATCAAAGACGCAGGGGCAGGGTGGATTATTTAGATGCACCTTCTCACAGATAGAGGAGACATGGGAGTGTTACACTAGACTCACTACGAATTAATGAGGAGCGCTTAATGGAGGGGGTTACTGACGATCGATGGCAGTACCTTGACGACAAATTGATCGTCGTGTGTTACAGGGATCCTCCAGATTGGATCTCCCTTATGAGGAGGATCACAGTCACTATTGAGTATGTCAAAGCAGCGGCATAGGGTGATGTGCCTATGGAGGAGGAAGAGGACTCCGAGGAGGAGTAGGACACTGAGGACGATACAGAATCTGACGAGGATGACTCCGACTAGAATCTAGCCTATGTTTCCTCTGATGCGGTGGTGCATGGGGATTTTTTGTATTATATGTATGACGAGTGGAGAAAGCTAACGGAGCTTCTCATTTTGTAACAAACATTGTGATGTGATATATATGCACATGGATGCACTTTTTTATTTGTTTTTATGGGTTTTTTACGAGTCTTTTTTATCATTATGATGATGCCTATGTGATGTATATGACATATGTATGCATAACTATATGATGATGCATGATTCACTTTAGTTCCTATATGCAATGATTGATGTGCCACTCTAGAACGTCATTAGTCATTTGGTATACTACACTATTGATACTTATGGGAACATGCATGAATGAAATGGATTCAAAATTTCTAATCAAATGTCTAGTGTGTGGGAACTTTCCAAAAAGACAGGGATCACATACCCGGTATCAGTTATTCAGCTATGAGACAAGAATCTAGGAGTATAAGAATACATCAAGGTGACAAATACCCAAGTGTAGAGTAGCAGCCAAGATACCAATGAAATTGTCATACTCAACATGTTTTGGTAGCAATACCAACACATATTCCTATTAGATTTTTAACATTAAACTAGCATAACATTAGGATCTTTCAACTAAGAGAACAACAAGCACAACAATCAAACATAAGTGTTTTTCCTCGAGGAAACCATAAATGGAGAAAACCCTGCAACTTCCTCAAAGATAGAATCATCACCAAAGTGAAACCCAAAAATAGTAAGACAATCTCCTGACAACAATAAGCTCTTCCCTCTTTCCCTAGTGTCTTTCTCTTCCTTAGCTATGCGCTAAAACTGAGTGTGGATGAGATGTGTGATAAATACATAGGTCACCTCTCTATTTATACTAATTCCTTACATGAGTAAAACCCTACTAGGGTTTACCTCACTAGGAGAATCTAATAATCCTAGTGCCTTGTAACTATGGGGACTTTAACCCTTAGACAATAGGAGGGTTACCCATAATGACTTGACATGACTTGTTTACATTATAGATCCTCTTGATAGGAACATCAGGGCATGACATGACACAAGTACATCCTGGAATAAACGTTGGGTTACAATAGATAAGAAATACAAGTGAATACACTCCGAAGTTACAATTACATCAACACTCCCTCTTAACTAGGAAGGTATTCTCTCGACACAATTTTCATCACTGGTCTTCTTCTCTAGATCATCTCATCATCTGTATCTTCAGGTCATCTTCGTCTTCAAGTCTTCTTTGTCTTCAATTCATCTTCATATTCAAATCTGGATCATCACTTGGATTTGGATCATCACTCGATATGGATCATCTCTAGAGCATCATCTATGGACCTGGATCATCTCTAGAGCATCATCTCTGGATCTGGATCATCCCTCGATCTGGATCATCTTTTCTATATTATCAATACTGAATCTTCACAGGTTCTATCTCATGATTCTTCTCATCACAGGAAGTTCTACAGAGCTAGACCTGCTGGATGTAAACCTAGCCACCTTGTAGGTATTCTTTAGCCCTTATATTTGACACTTAAGTCAGAATGGCCCACCCAGCAGTTACATCTGACCTACTCATCAGAAAGGCATGCCGAACACTCACATCTGAACATATAGGAACCAATCCTATAATCACATTAGAAATCCCAGCACTCACATCCGTTCAACCAATGATTGGAATGGCCTAGCACTTACACTTAGCCATGAAAGGAACCAATCCTCCATGCCAAAAGGCTCTGCACTTACATCTGATCAACCAATGATCAAATAAAGGAAATTTCACTTACATTTGATCAACCAATGATCGAATAAAGGCACAACACTTATATCTGATCAACCAATGATCGAAGAAAGGTGCATCACTTATATCTGATCAACCAATGATCAAAGAAGGGCTCTGCAGTTACATCCGACACATGCGAGGAACCAATCCAACATGCATGTTCAAAAAGGCATGCACTCACATCTAATATTGTAGAAACCAATCCTACAGTCATATCAGAATGGCCCCTAGTCCCAGACTGAGCTACCTAGTAATTGAGTAGGTGCCTCCATTCTCCAGGGGAATGGCAATTGCCGTTACATCTATCTTACTCGATAGAATAGCTAGCACTCACATCTGAGATGGAAGGAACCAATCCTCTCACCATGACGAAATCTCTCAACCCTTACATCTCACCATGGAAGGAACCAATCCTCTCACCATGTCAGAATGGCTATGGGTCTCATCACTTTCCCTTGGAGGAAACCTCTATCTAGAGAACACCAAGCTTCTCCCTGAAGTACTTGAACTTCACCCTAGCCAATGGCTTTGTCAACACATCAGCTATATGTTCCTCCATTGCAACAAATTGGAGCTTCACTGCTCCCTTCTGCACCATATACCTGATATAGTGATACTTGATCTCTATATGATTTGATTTGTCATGAAACAATGGATTCTTTGACAAATTTACACAACTTTGGTTGTCACAATGTATACAAGTAGAATCCATCTGGAGATCAAATAAATTAGACAGTAGCTTCCGCAACCATATTGCTTCACAACTATCTAAACAAGTTGTGACATACTCTGCTTCAGCTGTACTCAGTGCCACATAGGATTGCTTCCTACTAAACCAAGAGATCACACCTGATCCCATACTAAAGTAACAACCTGAAGTGATTTTCCTATCGATGGCACTGCTTTCCCAATCTAAATCAACATAACCCTCCAAGTTAATCTTATAATTCACCTCGTACTTGATCCCATGAGCAATTGTACCTCTTAGGTACCTCAGAATGTGCTTTACAGCAATCAAGTGAACATGTCTCAGATCTGTCAAGAACTGGCTCAAGGTGTTCACAACAAAGCAAATTTCTGGTCTCGTGTTCGTCAGGTACATCACGGACCAAATCATCTGACTATACATCGTGGAATCAACCATCTCTGATGAAGCATCACTCAATAGCTTCAGCTTTGATGCCATAGGTGTGTCCATAGCCTTGTAGTCCATCATCCCAAACCTCTTCAGGATCTCTACTGCATACTTCCCTTGTCCGAGGGAGATTACATCCACATTCTACCATACCTCCATACCTAGAAAATAATGCATCATACCCAATTCCTGCATTTCAAACTCAGAAATAAGATTTCTCTTCATATCAGAAATCAACCCATCCATACCTGTTACAAACAGATCATCTACATATAGTAGAAGCATCACTGGGTTGCCATCTTCAACCTTGTAGTAAAGGTTGGAATCTGCTTTACTCTTGGTAAATCCAAAACTGGATAGAAAGATGTCAATTCTGTCGTACCATGTCCTGGGTGCCAATTTCAAACCATACAGGGCTTTCTTCAATCTGCACACATGAGACTCCTTGTCATGTGTCTCAAAACCAAGTGGTTGTTCTACATACACTTCCTCTTCCACTACACCATTCAAGAAAGCAGTCTTGACATCCATTTGGTGTATCTCCCATATCATTAATTCAGACAAAGTAAGTACTATTCTGATGGCAGTGTATCTGGTTACAAGAGCAAAGGTTTCTTCATAATCTATTCCTTCCTTATGTGAGAAGCCATGAGCCACAAATATTGCCTTATATTTTTCAGTGCTACCGTCTGCAGCATACTTGATCTTATAGATCCATTTGGAAGTTACAACTGCCTTCTCTTCTGGTCTTGGGACAACATCCCAAACATCATTCTTCATGATCGATTGATACTCTTTGATCATAGCATCCTTCCATTCTTTCCATTCTGATGCTTCTTCATAGTTGGAAGGTTCTTTATTGATAACATCACATAGTAAAGCTACATATTCGGAGCAGGATCTGGTTCTCTTTCTTTCTCTGTGATTCTCTTCTGGAGCCCCATATATTTCCGTACCTTGGATAATTTCTTGTACCCAAGCAGGTTTCCTCTTGTGAGGATTCTTCTCCTAGGGTGGATCTACAGGTCTTTGTGGTTCTTCAAATTCTTGATATTCTTCTTGAATTTCTTCATTCATGGTTGTATCATGAATTCTGGGTGCTTCTACTTCTTCGGGATCTTCAGCAGGTATTTTTCTAGATTTGTTGTAAGTTGTGTCTTCATCAAATGTTATATCCCTGCTGATGTCAATATTCTTGAATCCTGGGAAGTATATTCTATAATCCTTCGAGCTTTCAGAGTATCCCACAAATATACCCTTTTTTCCTGAAGGATCTAGTTTTGTTCTCTTTTCTTTTGGTATGTGTATGTACACTGGATAGCCAAATATTCTGAGATGGATGACTTCTGGTTTCTTGTCAGAGAAGACTTATTCAGGAGTCTTGTTCTCGAGTACTCTGTGTGGAGTATGGTTATGTACATACACCGTTGTTCTGGTTGCTTCTGCTCATAGATGCATAGGAAGATATTGATCATTAAGCATTGCTCTTGTAGCTTCCATGATGGTTCTATTCTTCCTTTCTTCTACCCCATTCTGTTGTGGATTGTAAGGAGTGGACAACTCCCTCTTAATCCCTGATTATTTGCATAAGCCTTTTAATTCATTTGATGTGAATTCTCTGCCATTATCTGATTGAAAGGTCTTGATCTTCTTTTCTGTGTGGTTCTCGATCAAGGCTTTGAATTTCTTGAACTTGCTGAAAAATTCATCTTTGTTCTTCACGAAGTGAATCCATGTCTTCCTAGAAAAGTCAGCAATGAAAGAAACATAGTATACATACCCTCTTAGTGAACTTGATGACATTGGTCCTCATACATCGAAGTGGATGGTTTCCAAGATTCCTTTTGCTTTTCTTTTGCTACTTGGAAATTTCTTCTTTGTGTTCTTTCCTTTCGCACATCCTTTGCAGACCCCTTCATGTTTTGCTTGAATTTCTGGAAGACCTTCAACAGCTTTGCTTCCTAGTGGTAGTGCTATGTAATGCACATGTGCAAGCCTTCTGTGCCAAGGTTCATTTTGCTTTACTATTTCATGGACCATAGCTTGTTCTGGATGGCCCTTCAGCTTGTATAAGCCTCCTTCTTGTTCTCCAATAATTATTGCATCATCAGTAGTATTTCCTCTTTGCCACATGATGACTTGGCCATCTACAAATGCAACCCTCATATCTTTTGCATCCATTGCTAATATGGATAGAAGATTCTTCTTCAATCCTGGTACAAACAAGACATCTTTCATTTTTATAGATTTTTCGGAGTTTAGCTTGTAGGAGGATTCACCACTACCTTTTATGGGATATTGGTAGTCATCCCCAAGCTACACCTTATGGGGTGAATTGTGTTTGGATAGTTTCTCAAAGGATTCCTTAAAACCTATCATGTGCTTGGAAGCTCCACTATCAATAAGCCAATCTTTGCTTCCATGAGTGATAGTTCCCGTGAGAGTGGAGATCAAAACATATTCATATTCACTTGAAGAGTCTTCACTTTCTTGTTTTACTCTCTTCCTGGGAGGATCATCATCCTCAGCAGTGTGAGCATGATGTCTTCTTTTGGAGTTCTTCTTCTTCTTGGGACAGTTCCTAGCAAAGTGTCCTATTTCATCACATGTATAACATCTGAGTCTCGATGGATCCCTTCTTAAAAAGTTATTTTTTTTATGATAATGCTTACCTTGGTGATGATGATTTTCCCTTCTTCATTTCTTGTAGTGTATTGTGAGATCTTGATCTTCACTTCCCATCTTTTCTTCTTGAGCAGCTGTCCGAGCTTCTTCTTAAGATAATTCTTCCCACAGTCTACTGAACTTGACCAACTTCTTTTTAGCACAGATTCCTTGGATGAAAGAATCCCATGACCTAGGGAGGCCATTCAATGTTGTCATCACAATTTCTACATTCTCCAGTTCTTCGTATACAAAGTTCTAGTTGTTCTTTGATGTGGGAGACCCTTGTGAAGTATGACTGGATGGTCTCCTCATTCTGGATCTTGACATTCTTCAACTAGTTCCTTAGAGTCATCTTCTGATTGATGTTCTTCCCTTCAAACAATTTGGTTAGGGCATCAAACATGGATATAGGTTTCTTGAGGGAGGACACCTATGGAATGAGGTGATCCTTGATAGAATCTGCAATGATCCTCTTTAACATAACCAACTTCTTCTTATGTAAGGCCTTGGACTCAACTCTCTCTAGAACTGGAACCTCCTCATGGATATAGGAGTCCAACTCATTTTCTTCCAGGACCAGGGAGATCCTATACTTCCAAGCTTCGAAGTTATCATCTCCCTCAAGCTTTTCATCAAGCTTGATATGATGAGACATCTTAACTGAGAACCTCAAATGTAAATACAAAATATTTAGATCTTACCAGGTCAAGATGTTGGATCTGAATTTGGAGCTGAAATCCTGGAGTGTTGGTTTAGGAGAATATTAGGGTTTTGCTTTTCCAGAGTTATTTCCAACCAAATGCTTTGAATTTGATCCCTAACTTTGATTTTGGGGAGGAGATCAATCCAGGACTGGGCGCACTAAAAAATTCCTCTTCTGTGAAAAGCCCTAATTTATGGCAGTAGTGTTGGGTCCAAAACTGAAAAACCTCAAAATTGAATTCTGCTTTGACAAAAATATGTGCCCTAGGGAGGAGAGTTATCCCACCTTAATTTTGCTGAAAATATATGGAGAGAGATCCACAAAATAGGAAGCCCTAGTTCCCGTAGCTGTATAGTGTCTTTTTCTCAGGTTAGCTCTGATACCATGTTATATTTTTAACACTAAGCTAGAATAACATTGGGATCTTTAAACTAAGAGAACAACAAGCACAACAATTAAACACAAGATACAATGAACACAATGTTTTTCCTTGGGGAAACCATAAATGGAGAAAACCATGCAACTTCCTTAGAGATAGAATCAACACCAAAGTGAAACCCAAAAATAGTAAGAGAATCTCTCGACAGCAGTAAACTCTTTCCTCTTGCCCCAATGTCTTTCTCTTCCTCGGCTATGCACTACAACTGAGTGTGGATGAGATGTGTGACAAATAGAGAGGTCACCTCTCTATTTATACTAATTCCCGACATGACTAAAACCCTACTAGGGCCGACCTCACTAGGAGAGTATAATAACCCTAGTGCCCTGGAACTGCGGGGAATTTAACCCTTAGACAATAGGAGGGCTACCCATAATGACTTGACATGACTTGTTTACATTATATATCCTCCCGATAGGAACATCAGGGCATGACATGACACAAGTGCATCATGGAATAAACATCGGGTTAAAATAGATAAGAAATACAAGTGAATACATTCCGAACTTACAATTACATCAACAATTCCATCAATATGGATCAACTCATGTGATGGGGAATAAATAACCCATGCAACCGAGGAAATATTAGGAGACCATCTACTTGAAATTTCAGCGAAACCAACATAGCATGGTGAGGTAGGATCCATCTGGAGAAACCAAGGAAAAAATTGTGAGACTCGTGGCAAGGACGGTGCCAAACAAAAAATAAAAACTATGACACAAGCATACGTCATGGTGAGCGACTTCAAGAATAGAACCTCTTGTGGTAGATCCCATTGCGGGGATTCTTCAAGAGGTGTCCATCTGAGTCAACAAGGATGAATGACCCCTTTCCGAGACATCAATGGACAACATATGGGCCATACCCCATGGAATCAAAATTCGCTTTCCCTGACTTACCATTGGCTTCATCGTAAACGAGGACTAGATCCCCATCACTAAAAGTGCAAAGGTTGAAGTGGGAGTCAAATGGGACTTCGACCGAGTCTTGGTTGCATCTATCATATGGAGAGAAGCACAACGGTCCTCATTGGTATGTTTAAGCATAAGTAGGCATTGTTCTACTGGTGAAGAATCAGGTAGAAGTTTGACAACAAGGCGGAGCAACAGAATCTGGCTTTCAATGGAAAGAATATTCCACACCATGGACTAAATGAAATGGGGTAAAACTGGTGGCGATTTCAAGAATCTCTCTGTCATCACAAAAGTAGTCCTTCCTCCTCTTCCATGGTCGATGAGGAGGAAGGACTACTGGAAGTAGAGATCGCGTAAATAGTGTTGCTGGTGTCCAAGAAACAAACCAGTGTTTCGATCTCCTCAATGACAGTAATGTCCGACTCATGGGAGTGCATGCGAAGGTCACAAAGGAAACACTTGTATGCCAAAACGTTTGAGAAATTGTGTGAATAATGACCATATAGGCTGCAAACTACACATGGATCATTGGTTCGAAATGACTTGTTCTTCACTGCAAGTACGATTGGTATGCTGACAACTGGAGTGTCATTGCTCATGTGGGTGCGACGGATAGAAAACCGAGGACAATTTTGTGTTGTATTAACTTGGACATCGCATAAAGCACATATAGGATCATGATGTGGTTTTTTCGTCACTTTTGTCACCTTTCCCCAATCCTTCTTTGGAGGAGGAGGGGCATGAGTATAAATATGATTAGTCTTTGGTGAACCAAGAGGTAGGTCTAAAATCGTCTCAATAGGTCGGATGGGATTCAACACAACCTGGGGAGTCGGGGGCAGGGTGGGTGGATCGAGGTACCACATAGGAATACCCAAAGTGAAACTATGTAAGTTGAGTGTAGACATGACAGGATTGCTCAGAATATCATATGGTGGAAAAAGGAAGGGAATCATGTGGACAAGGAATGAACCCCAATAATTCCCCTAGGATTATCGTTGGGTTTTGATTGAGGTTGCGAAGAGGTCATAACACTACCATGTGTGATAGTGCACAAATCCTATATATCACTTGACGAAGGAGGGGGTGGTAAGGAATAAAAGGTGTCTATCATAGGAGCATTGGAAAACAAGCCTGGGTCAATGACTGACATGGATGGTATGGACATGATGTCGATGGTAGTGTCGATAGTGGGGAGGACATGTTATAGTGTGTCTAGTCCCTTTTGATCATAGTACATCATCTGGTCCATGGTCATGATCTTCCCATCATGAGGGAACATCAAGAGTCAAAACATTAGAGGAAATTTGGGGTCTAAAATGGGCCTTATAAGAAAACGTACCAATAATAAATTTTGGGAGTTGGAATTCAAGAACCCATAGAATTTCAATAAAATGAGTCAACCATAATGGTTGAATTGACATATTTGTCATAAAAGAAAACTACTTTTTTTGTTCGTATTTTCAACATATCGCCCGGTGTTTTTACTCAAATTTAAAGTAGGAAAGCTCATTAGATGAGGAATTCAATTCCACATCCAACGAGTACCCACAGTGCATACTTTTGACAGACCCTTCTCCCCCAAAAACAAGAAATACCTAAAAAATGTGATGATGAGGTCATCATCACGTTTTTTTCAGGTATTTCTTGTTTTTGGGGTAGCGGGGTCTGTCAAAAGTATGCACTGTGGGTACTCGTTGGATGCAGAATTAAATTATGCATTCAATGAGCTTTATTACTCATAATTTGAGTAAAAAAACAGGGAGATATGTCCAAAATTCGAACACAAAAAGTTGTTTTTTCCATTCTTCCTCTAAAATTAATAACTATTATTTTATTATTTTAACTATTGTTTTATTATTTTCCTTAGGAGGCCCATTTTAGACCTCAAATTTCCTCTAATGGATGGTAGAGGCAATGACTCACATTGCATACATATAACTACATCCTAGGAGGAGGTTGTAATCGAGTTGGGCATTGACAACCTCAATGTAAATCAACATTGTTTTTCCTACTAACTCAACAAGGATGTTTGTGAGAACACCTTAAGGTTGAGTAGAGCTATTATCATAGGCACGAAGAGCGGTGGTGGAGGATTGAAGGGTGGGATATCCAAGTTTCTACAAAACAAAGGTTGACATAACATAGGTGGATGCCCCTTCATCAATAATGCATCGATGAATAAACAAATTCTGAATCGTGACCTGAACTTGGAAGGTGACAGATGATGGCATCTTAGTTTCTACTTGATCTAGGTTGAAGGTGATCAACCTAGAATCAGAGGGATTGACAACAACTAATGTGGATAAAAACATTTTACATTGCGAAGGACAAGTTTTGAGAACTTCCAGAGAGGACATGGTTGTGGGGGACTGGGCCAAGTTGTCAACAACACTGTAGTTGAGCGCAGCTATGGAAGTGGCATTGTTCATGACGCGGTGCAGAGGGAATTGTGGGACTTTAGCAGTCATGTCCATTGTCCATAGGGGGTCTTGAAGAATGCAAAGACATGTCGAGAGTGGTGGAGGCAGATGTCGTAGATGGTTCAACAATTTCTGTGGTGGAACCATATTAGTTTCTTCGAGTCTATAAGTTGGCATTAGATGATAACATCATGAGATGATGGACACCAAGATCAATGGGTTTAGCCATAGCAGTGGTGGTAGGAGTTTTTAGAGGCAAGGGTTTTGTTGCAACCATTCCTTGGTGTGTAGGGGGTTTTGGAGCACCATAGGTGGAGGACATGGTGGTGTTGGGTTTGGCTGAGCCAAATAAGTTAGGATTGGATCACGTTGACTATCGTTTTGGAGTAAGTGGTGGATACGAGTCTAGTGAGGACATTGATGAGTGTAATGGATATAGATGGCACATAGATGGTTAGTCTGCAACTGTGGGTTCTTCCAAGGTCGAGCGGGACCCTAGGGATTTTGTGTAGGTGGTTCAATGACATTATTGTTCAAGGGGTTATCCTATTGGCCACCTCCTTGAGGCTGGTTGTTACCTCGATTCATACCTCTATGATTCCTTCCCTGCACTTGTTGGTTATTAGGGACAAGGTTGTTAGGGAGGTTCGGTTGTGTGTATATATGTCATGTAGGAGCAAGAGGAGTTGGTGTCGGACCCAAAGTGGGTTGAACAAGTGGTGTGTAATAGACCGGAGTATATGGTGGGGCTGCAAAGTCGACCATTTGGCCAGTACGCGAGTGTGCTAAACAAGTCAATCCATGAATGCGAGGAGTTGGTGTAGGAGGCACGTAGGAAGCAATGGCTATAAACTAAGTCACTACGTGTGAATAATCAGGGGTGTAACCTGGTTGGAAAACACTAGGGGTGTGACCAGAATGGGGTGGCATCCCAAGAGATGCCATATAAAAGTAAGGATGTTGTGTAACAAATTCGATGACACCATCAGCAACATCATATGCCCTCGGCATATGATGTCGTCTGGAATAATGTCAACTAGACGAAATCATCCACTGTGTTGTTAGATGAACACCATAGGTGGAATGACATAATGTGACTTTTGGGGTCCTCTCCCACCTTACCCTCAAACTTAGGGATGTTCGAAGGAAGTTTTGAAGGCATAGGAGGCCATTGTAACATACCCAGAACTGAAAAATAATTATTTATTATTTATTTCAGAAAAACATTATGTTAAATTTATTGTAAATTTTATGACCAAGTGGGTCAAGGATGGTTGTAATTGAAGAATTATTTATTTTGATAATTAAATAAAGGAGACAATTATCCAAGGGAGACTGTTAAATGAGTTTTCATTGACCCACTAGGAGGAAGGAGTAGCTGTAGAAGGATGGATGAAAAGTGGCATCACTATCATTGCATTTTATAGCTGTTGTAAGAGCATAATCCCTAAAAAAGTGGCCATGTTCTCTGAGAGGGGGAACTGAGCTGGGGGCCCATTTAATTTAAAAACTGACCCAAAGACCTAGGAAATCTTATACAAACCATAAAATTGAGCAGGAGGCTAACCACTCATTTTGATTTCTAAGTAAATCAACCTTGTGACTACTGCAAGCTAAAAAGTTAGGCACACAAGGAATTTGATGAGGGTATAGCTAAAGTGATTTGTTGAGATAAGTCTGCTACTGAGTGCTAAGTTGTAGTAAGTTTGTTGTGTGGCAGAGATATTCGTCCTAGTGGTTCAGTGAACAAGCTTGGGGGTCCTAAGCAAGTAATTATTGGCTGCTTCAAAAGAAGGTTGGGTGGAATAGTCTCCTTTGGGTGTTTCCCCCTTTTCACACATCATCCAAGTTCAAATGTTGTTTAATTCTGAATCCGTATATTTATTTGAATTATGTTCAATAACTTTAATGGAATGATTGAATATTTTAGATACTCTGGATCTTGAAACTGTTAGGGAAACTACTTCTTTGTTTATTTTCTTATTTATAATTGCTATAAGAAATGTGCTTATGAATAGGTTATGAGATACAGAGTTTTAGTATTTCTGAAGAAAAGGAATTTGAAAGCTAGTGGAATTTAATCTGTTAAATTATTTTTAGATTAACATGATATTATTCCTGTTCTTGATATTTTAAAGTACTTTTATCTATGTTCTCTTAGATTTTATTTCTGTATTCCATTAGTAATCTAGGTCTTAAATAATTAATAGTTATTATCTCAGTAAAGACCCTTGATAAACACTTCTGAGAACTATAACAGAAGATACTATAAAGCTCATAATTGATACTAAGATTACCTTAATACATGTATTCTAAATACAAGGATTCATGGATATACATATATAAACTAATAGTTTTTTTAGGGTTTAACACCTAATAGAAAATAAGCTTCTACAAAATTATATAAATAATTTATAGTAAATCCATTGTTTAGATATAGTTATTATTTTACAGTAAGGTAGAGTTATGGCTCCTTCATCAAGTGATGGATTCAGTTAAGAAGAATCTAAATAATTCAAAATATAAATATTAACCAAGCTAGGTTCCATAGAGTTTATCTAAAACAACGCAACAAGTTTGTAGAACAAATTAATAACACCAAATCGATATCATTGATAGACCCTAGCACTAGTTAC
Source organism: Pseudotsuga menziesii (assembly GCA_001517045.1). Taxonomy (NCBI): domain Eukaryota; kingdom Viridiplantae; phylum Streptophyta; class Pinopsida; order Pinales; family Pinaceae; genus Pseudotsuga; species Pseudotsuga menziesii. The sequence continues at coordinate 217,993 of LPNX011089911.1, read as the reverse complement.
AGTCTACAAGCCAGGTTGGCGTTGATATCTGCAGCTTGGTGCTTACAGAAGAAAGTTATAGACAGACTTAGGGATTGATATTAAATATTTCTGAAATAATATTTTCATCTAAGAAGAGTCTAGTATTAAAACTATGGCCCTACTTCCTCCTTTTCACATAGTCACAGTGTATTTGGCCTTATGATCAAAATATCTTAAACATCTATAAACTAGAATAATAACAAACAGAGCTGAAGAAAATATTTTTAAATAAAATAAGAGTTTACATATTTAAACTCTCACGGAGCTGTAACTATGACAAACTCTTTTACAAAAACCCGAGATATTTATAGAATCCTTACGGCAACATTGGTTCTCTTAAAATACAAATATGGAAGATCAAGATAGTATATCAGAAACTATAACTAAAGGCCTCATGGGAAGAACAATTTTCTAAATGTCAAAAATAGTAATAACTTATTGATAAATGACTCTATGGCCGTCTCAAGACAACGTTGTGTCCCAATACAGTTTTATTTAAATAACGATTAGTCAAGAACATAACTCCATACTCTGTTATTTTTAAATAATAGTCAAAATTTGTTGACATAGGCCTTACGACTCTCTTCTCCAAAGTATTCATGACGGAAACGCCTCTTGGCCATAATTATTATACAAACAATAAAACGATAAGTAAGACTGATAAACAAGTTTACACAATCGTAAGGATTCCATGGCATTGGAGGGTCTAAACAATAACTATCTTTAACAAAGATTCTTATGACCCTTTTTCTAAAACTCTGATGCCACGATTGTAATCATTTAGGTTAATTGCTATTTAATCACAAAAATAAAACTATGAACAATAGAACAACCCTGCATGCTATTAATATTATCAAGCTCATTTACAAATTCCTCCCGGCTTCACCATTATTTTAATAGCATTATAACTTACAAACGAAATGAATATTTTGCTAAACAAAATGAAATACATGATAAAAACTAGTGGCAAAATTGCGACAGTGGCTTCATATCCCAAAATGAGTACTGCAAAGTAAATGCTCGTAGCCAAAACAGAGTGTTGCAGATTTATGCACATAAAAAAAAATTAAGTTACGAAGCCCTCACAAGTCTTACAAATTTGAAGGTATTTATAGTATTGATAGAAGTCAAAATAGAGATACATCCAGCCCCATAAAAGTGGCATAGTCGTATGAATCCACAGAGGATAGGAAAAAGATCCTTTACAGTAATAAGTTCATATTATACCAAAACAAGTGTATCACATTCACCGACACAATGTCAAAACACCAACATTATACACACCACAAGACCAAGTTTGGTTCTACAGAGCCATGCAAGGTAAATACATGGGTCTTACCAGTTGAAGAGGATCTTCTCGGTTATCCTCTCTCCAAAAACCCCATTGCAGAGAGGAAACCTATTCTCTTTTGCGCATACATTGTTACCAAAAGTTAAACAATAGTTTTCTTTATAAAATCCATGTAAAGAACCATTACTGAGAATGCAACTAAGTTATTTTACATTCTTGGAATTTTTTTTTAACTCCAACCAGAGACACCGAATAGGAAACTGAACGAGATTCACGAACTCCACCGACGATGTGTACAAATTGGAACAGGTTCATATGGTGTTGAGGGCCAAGGTTATTGGAATCTCCATCTTTGATCATAGACAGTGGAACAACAAGGTTGAGCACCCAGAGGCTGAGTGAGAAACTAAAAAAGAACCTAACTTCAAAATAAACTCCATCGAAAGGACTTACATAGCCACAAATACACTTTAAAAACCTAGGGTTTGGCACCCTGTCCTTTACCCACCAATTGGATATTTTATTACGACTGCATGGCCTACATGTGGATGCTTTTACTTCATGTCCTTTTCTTATTGAATTCACTGATACGATTCCAAGAATTATACCTTTAGTCACATATTTTGTTTTAAGGACCCAAACTCTATACATAATGTCCCCCACGATAGACTAGCTTATAACATAGGATAAGGAGTTAGTGTGATCGTATTCCAAGTTGAAATGTCCAAGCGTATGTTATAGTTTAGGCCTATAACATATGTTTTGAGTTCAAAACTTTCATTTGTTAAAAATAGATGCGATATAATATGTATTATAAACATCAAACTAAGTTAAAGCTTAGGTTGTTTCCAAAAAACAATAGGACCACCTTCGTTTTCACTTTATGGATTCATGTCTTGGAATTTGTTCATTCTCACATTTTCATGGTGACCTCATCCACCCGTAGTAAGGGAAAACCAATTTCATGCATTATTCATAAAGAATAAGTAAGACCACAACTTATCTCTTTAACAGCTCAAAGGTAGAACCAAACTGAAGAAAAACGACAAACAATTTCAACATAATCCTTAAGACAGTTAGTGTCACAAAGTAATGTCAACCAGAATGCATGACGTAAACTATGTCAATATTTCATAAAAGAAAGCATGATAATGATGAAAAAACTAACGCAGACACATAAATATTACAATTATAAATAAAGGCATTATCATTATGATAGAGGAATCATGAAGTATAATATCTCTTGTAATTCATTCCTAGTAATTTAAATGCTGCACCTGGTAAATCGAAATTTTTTATTTATTTATGAATTTTAAGGGATGTTATAGCCATTGTGGGTTATGAAAAATGGAGTCATTGGTGAATAGTTCCAAATAAGTTAGGTCGATACTATCCATAAAAGGTATAATAGAACTGAGAATGGATTGGGAAGGGCTGGAAATGGTGTCTCTGACGGCGAGAACGAAGTTCCCATGTGTAACTAGGGGTGTGTAAGGTTGACTTCCAAAATTAGGAATATTCACTGGAATAGTAGGAATAGTCAAAATGAAAGTGGAAGGGTCACTGCCCCTAGGTATAAATGGAGGAATGGTCAAAAACACGAGGGTTGGAGTTGGGCTACCAATAGTGGGTAGCAGACTAGCACCAATGTGTGAAATGGGGAATGACCCACTAGGACCAGGACCTATTGGTCTAGTGGAATGGATACCTTGAATATTGGGAGGAACAGACATAAGACCACTACCAACCATTTCCCCTTGGAATGGGTTAGGATGTGCACCGACCATGGGGCTAGATGGGGCAGTGAACAATATGGGCTCATATTGATAGGAATACATATCAGACTCAGAGGATGTATGTGGATCTGAAGGTGGTGAACGATTTTGAATATGGATCTGATGGTGACGATGTAATGAACCAAACTGAGGGGTATGCCTCCTAAGCTTATGTGAGTAGCGTGGTGGATCTATGATGACATGATTGAGTGTTGTGTAATGAATGAAAAATGAATAGTATCAATCGCAAGATCAAAAACCCAACTACAACCGAGTGTGTATAAGGAGAGCATATGAAATAGTGGCTTAGAGGCCAACAATAATCTCTAAAACCGAACTACAACAACGGGTCGCAACAAGGAGATTCTACAATAAAGTGGCCAGAAAGAAAACAAGAAGCACTACCTATAAAATAAAATGAATCACTAATATATGGGATAGAAGTGGAAGAAAAATCTTAACTACAATCTATAAGCCCCTCACAAATTGTATCCTCGGTAGGGTGATGAAATCCCAATCAGAAAATACGAAAAAAGAACAATATAGGCTAAGAGAATCCCACTACCGAGAAGTACCTATAGGTAAAAGATCCCTAGAAGAATGGAAACTAGGATACCTCGTTCATGACATGTCTGATTTTTTTAGTAATGCTTAAGCCCTTTGGCCTTTGACTCCCACCTTGGTGATATAGGGAGGACTACGAAGGTTGATCCTTCGGTTCAATATGGAGTGTGGTATTCCATCCTGACCTTTGGAACCCCTTCTTTGTGGCTTAATCCTATAGAGCAGGGGGGCCTCCGATAGAATGGACTTGACTTTGTTAACAAGTATAAGAGGATTCTGCTCCCCTAATGGACAACAACTATGTCTCAAGATGTAAATGATAGAGGGGTGTTGCTTGAATTCCTATCCCCTATGTCCTAACTTCGATACAATATTTTTTTGTCCTAAAAGGGTTTAACACAAATAGGGGGTCTAAAAAAAGGATCTCAAGCACCAAAAAGGATTGAAAAAATGCAGGTCACAGCTCTCAACAGAACAAGAACAATCTGGGTTGCACATGATAGGGAAACAGTGGTAATCATAGCATAAAAATAGTTGACAGAATGAGGTCATGCAAAACATAGGATTAAGCACAAAACTCCGCTCACAACTGAGTCACAATAGCGACGAGGTTCGCTCCGACAGTTGGGACAAGAGCAATCTGGGTTTTTGAGCGAGGTCTCTATTATTGGGAAAGAGGTACGACCTAGTTCACGCTTATTGGGAAAAGAAGTGTGACTGGGCCATTGATTTAGGACGAACAAGTGCGACTCGGCTGGAACTAGAATTCTTTTGAAAAAAAACTACCAACTCTGCTCGGTCAATCCATATAGATCCATGTAGAGTTTTCAAAACTGTAGTGGGGATTTCTCCCCTACTACATGGAAAAGCACCAACTTTAGCTCCTCTAGAGAATAAGGAAGAGTTCAACAATAACAAAATAAACAAGACAACAATAGAATTTTGTTTTAGGGTTTTCATATTTATAAAACTAACTAATCCATAACAAGAACAAACATATATTTTCTGAAAGTGGGCCACCATAGCCATCCTTGGAAGTGGTTCCGCAGCTCCAATGTTTGGTCCTAGTCTCTTCCACAAATTGTTTTCAAATGGGGGAATGGATCCAAATGGGTATAGAGTGAACTCAATGTACACTATGGGAAATGGAGTGGTAAAATATGGAAATAATGGCAGAAAAAGTGTATGATGTGACTGAGAGAAAATGGAAAAAAGTGTTTTGGAGGAGTCCTTCACAATGTATTAATAGTATGTGTTGGGTGAAATAACTCCTGAATTGTTATTATTTCTCCATAGAGTGCCTTTATTTATACATTTACAATGACTCTTGGGATCACACATCCAAGAGTCTCTTCATATTCATAATATTTACAATAAGGTATAATCCCGACGTATTATATTCCAACAATCACCCCCTTAATCCGAAGGGGTGTTAGTAAGTCCGAGCATGTTTCTGAATCTTTCAAACTTTTCTCGTCCAAGAGCTTTGGTGAAGATGTCTGCAACTTGATCATTTGTGGAACAATGTCGAAGATGGACTGTCTTGGCCTCTACATGATGTCGAATCAAATGATACTTTGTGTTGATGTGTTTGGTTCGATCATGGAATCTGGGATTCTTAGCCAGCTTGATTGCAGAAGTATTTTCGATCAATAATGGAGTGGAGTTCTCTTGTTTTTCTTGCAAATCTTCAAGTATCTTTCTGAGCCATACTATTTCTTTTGTTGCTTCAGCTGCAGCCACATATTCTGCTTCTATTGTTGAATCTACCGGAACTAACTACTTGCGTGATCTCCATGAGACAGCCAATGATCCAAGACTCATAGTGTATCTAGAAGTTCATACTCATGTCTCCTTATCACCATCAAAATCTGAGTCTGAGTACCCAATAATTTTGAAGTCATATACCTTAGAGTACTTGAGTCCAACGTCTTGAGTCCCCTTCAAGTATCTTAGAACTCTTTTTGCAGCTAACCAGTGTCCTTCACAAGGTTTATGCATGAACCTTGAAAGTATTCCAACAACATAAGAAATATATGTTCTAGTTGTTGTAAGGTAGATAAGTCTTCCTACAAGTTGTCGATACTTGGTCACATCCTCAAATTATTTTCCTTCGCTTGATGTGAGCTTCATTTTCTGTTCCATTGGAGTAGATATAGGGTTACATTCTGTCATGCAAAATTTGTCTAGTAGTTCTCCAACATATTTTTTCTGAGATAGGAATATGTACGTAGGATGTTGAGTGACTTTAATTCCTAAGTAATAGTGGAGATGTCCCATATCTATCATTTCAAAGATCTTTTTCAAATATTTCTTTATGGATGCTATATAGCTCTCATTGTTCCTTGTCATCAAAAGATCATCTACGTACACCACAAGATACACAACAGATCTTCCAACTTTCTTTATAAACAGTGTTGCATCATCAAGATCAAAATGTTCGAAATTTAACTTCAAAAGATGCTCGGTTAATTTTTCATACCATGCGCGAGGCGCTTGTTTTAGGCCATACAAGAATTTGACAAGCTTGCATACGTTTTGTTATTTTCCTTTCACAACAAAGTCTTCTGGCTAAGACATGAAGACATTCTCTTTCAAGTCTCCATTCAAGAAAGCAGTCTTCACATCCATCTGATGAACTTTCCACCCATTCTGAGAAGCTACAGAGAGTAAGGTACGGATGGTAGCCCATTTTGCTGTAGGAGAAAGCGTTTCTTTATAGTCAATTCCTTCCTTCTGTTCATAGCCTTTTGCTACAAGCCTCGCTTTGTGCTTGTCAAGTGAGCCATCTGATCTTTATTTGTTCTTGTACACCCACTTGCAGCCAATTGGTTTGGTTTCAACTGGAGGGTCAACCAGCTTCCAAGTTCCATTCTTCATGAGTGCATCATACTCATTCTGCATAGCTTCTTTCCACTCAACTTGAGTAGAAGCTTCTTCAAAGGAAGTTGGTTCAAAGTTAGCAGATAAATTAAATTCACAATCAAATGATACATCCATGTCATCACCTGAATTATCTGCTTCTCCTCCATCTTCATGTCTTTTTGAACTTCTCATTCCCGTCTTTCCAACTTCATCCAGGTGGACACTTTCAAGTGTCTTTGTGGCCCATTTAGGAATATTCCGTGATGGTCCTGGTTGATCAGCTGGTGGTGCTTCATTTCCTTCAAGGTTGAGTCTTCCAAGTCTCTCAATCACATCATCCACTTGAATCTCTTGTTTAGGTGAAGTAGTAGGAACTTATTAATGCGGGGGAGTTGGTGCTTCATATGGAAATTCCAAAGGTTGATCCAGAATAGCAATCCCCCCTTCAAGGTTTGGAATTTCATATTCATTTTCAGAATATTTCTTTGGATGAGGATATTTTTCCAAATGATCAAGTTGTCTCTCAATGGACTCGTCATTTTTATTAGTCTTAAGAAAAATGACATCTCTGGAAATAACAAACTTCTTGTTTACCTCATCATAAAGATGGTATGCCTTGGATTTTTCTTCATACCCCGGGAAAATGCATTTTCTGCTTCGAGCACCAAGCTTGTTTCTTTGCTCCTTTGGAATCAAGGCATAACAGGTGGAACCAAAAACTATGAGATGCCTGACTGAAGGGAGATGGCCAAACCACATTTCATGTGGAGTCTTGTTATCAAGAGAATTTGAGGGACTTTTGTTTCTCAAATAGGCTGCACATTTCACTGCATCACCCCAAAACATTAGTTTTACATTCTTAAAAACATCATTGATCATACCATGTTCATTATGGTTCTGTACATTCTTTCTGCTACACCGTTTTGTTGAGGATTGTAGGGAACTGTAGTCTGATGTGCAATTCCATGTTGGTGAAGATAATATTCAAAAGCACTTGAAGTGTATTCTTTCCCATTGTCAGTACGAAGTGTACCAATTTTAGATTGTGCTTGTTTTTCTATCAATGCATGAAAGTCCTTGAATGTTTGAAATGCTTCTGATTTTGTCTTTAATGAGTAAATCCAGCACATTCTTGAGTAGTCATCAACAAAGTTCATAAAATACTTATTCCTATTGGCAGAAGGAGTTGGCATTGGGCCACATAAATCAGAATGCACTAATTCTAATTTCCTACTTGCTTTGAAATTAGATTCATGGAATGGCAGCTTACTGTGTTTCCCTAATATACATGCATCACATTCGCTCTTCTCTTTGGGAATGGTGGGAAAACCAAATACACCATTCTTTCTCAACAAACGAAGACTGTTATAATTCAGGTGACCAAATATTGCATGCCACAATAAACTTGATGACAAATTACCTTCTCCATGCTGAGAGAGGTAGGCATAGTTCTGAATCTTTGCAGATGAACCCTTTAGCTTCAGTAGGTTTCCATCTTTGTATCTAGTCATGATGACTTGGTTGTCAGAGGACTTTCTTATTTCTATGATTCCATCAAACATGTGGATGGAATGGCCTTGCTGTCGAATCTGCACCAAGGACAACAGGCTTCTCTGCAACTCTGGAAGATAAAGAACATTCTTCAACAAGAAATCAGGGAATCCAGGCATCTTCAGCCGAATGGTGCCCATTCCTTTTGGTTTAAGACATGACTTATCTGCAAAGTAAACTATGCCATTTATTGTTTCATTAAGTTCTTCAAAACAGTCTTTTCTAAAAGTCATGTGTGATGTTGCACTAGTATCAAGTAGCCAACAATCTGTGTAAGATGAAAGTGAATTCATGTCATTAATACCAAGATTACAATGTGCAACAATACAATGAGCAGAATCTGAAGATTTACTAGCATCTTGGTTCTTATTGTCATCTTTCTTTTGATTATGTCTGTCTTTGATGGATTCCCATGAAGCCCAACACTGATCTGCTGTGTGTCCAATCTTTCCACAACGCTTGCACTTCAAATCTGATCTTTTGCTGGAGTTGTTTCTGCCTCCTCTACCTCTAAAGTTTATTCTTTCTCTGCCTCTCTTGCTGCTTTCTCCTTTGGTGCCAGTGAGAGTGGCACCAACTACAAATGCTATAGATTGCATCTTCTGTGATTGAATCTTGCAATTAAAACAATAGGAGAAAAAGAAGAAAGAGTAAAGGTGTAGGTCTAAGTCTCTGCCACCTTCCTCAAGATTTACAACAATGCCAATGATAATCAGTCTTCAAAGCGGTCACAATAAACACCAACAATCTTCTCCTATACTGGTCACAGTTTCGAGCTCAAAGCATAGCTTTAAATCAAAAGGAGAAAATACAACAATTCCATGTTATAACATTCATATCAGCACTTCGTAGAATATTAAACTCTTCATGCAATAGTCACAGTTCCAATATAGCAAAGCGAGGATTTCCACTCAATGAAAATAAACAAATGCTTGCAGAAGTTTCTAAATAGACTTCACGCAAAAGTCTAGGGTAAATTTAGGGTTTTTGTATTCCCAACAGTCACAAGTAATAAAACACCAAAGTTTTACCTCCACGCTCTTGAAAAAGGCTCTGAATATACACTTCAACGTAGTTTTTACGGTCTTCAATGCAGTTGTTTCACATAGACTTTATTCTTCAAGGCAGGTCGCAACTCCAACAGCATAATAATTTCATAGTAGCAATATTCCCAATTGCACGAGCAGTCTCAATGCAATCAAGACCAACAATGTGAACAATTGCAGCATCGAGTCTCTCCTCTTCAACAATACAGCTTCAAATTTTGCAGCTCTAGGAGGAAAGCGCAGCTATTCCAAGTGAATACAATGCAAGTTCATAGCATGCACAGGCTTCTCCATGCTCTTGAGTAAAGGCAGGAGTCTTCCACAAACGATCTTCAGTCACCGAACTTCAAAGAACTCGCAACAGTATGTCACAGGCTTCAATCTTAAACAAGTTCTTAGTTTGAGTACTGAGATCTCCTCTTGGGTGGTTGCAACACTCAAACTTCCATAGAAGCTCTCAAAAACAAACCGGTCTTCAACAAACATTCAACACCAATGTGTCTTCATGAATCTATGGTGGTCACAGCTTTTAAAAGGATATGTCCCTCTCATTAAGGTCGCAGTTCACCCATGGAATGTAGCTCGCACTCAGAATTTGTATCTCACAAAGCACAAAATATTATTACGGCATCAAATATTAATTATTGTGAAATGCACAGACTCCTCACATCTTTCACATAATATTTGATAGATCGCAGTTAAAAAAACAAGCCATAAAAAGCAATTAGAGTGAGTCTTTATACAAAGAAGATACAACTACTGAGTGGAAGCACAATGGAGTGATGAAAAGAGAAATTGCATCTATAAATTAGGGTTAGGTATCACAACGTCTAAGCAATACTTCAATTTTATGGAAAAGGACAGTAAAAAATGTGCAACGAATTCCAACATTTATCAAAATGCAGTATCAACGTATTTCTCATATCTCAAATTAGACTCATTGCAGCATAACACACAGAATCAATGCACACAGGCTAGCAAAGAGAATGCATGTGACTGGCAGATGATGAGGCAAAATTGATTTTGAGAGCATGCAGCATAACTGGAGGAGAAACGTTCAATTCTAATCAGAGGGCAGACACATTAATGGGCCAATAGTCTAGCAATGCACTGGCAAGCATACAAGCAGGAGTTATGGAGCTTTGATACCACTGTTGGGTGAAATAAATCCCAAATTGTTATTATTTCTCCATATAATGCCTTTCTTTATACATTTACAATGACTCTTGGGATCACACATCCGAGAGTCTCTTCATATTCCTAATATTTACAATAACGTATAATCCCAACGGATTATATTCCAATAGTATGGTCTTAGGGTTTTTGACCCATGGTATTTTACTCTCCCTGGTATTTATCTATGGTGTCTTGACCCATTCTCATTTTTAGGGTTTTTTACTCTTTTTGGGAGAAAGTGGGGATAAATCACAATAAATGCTCATCACCCCTTCATTTATGGGGAAGGAATAATGATCTTTTGGACAATTTTTAATGGAAATAAAATTATGAAGGTCAAAATGAATGAAATAATGGTGAGAATATGATGTATGGCTATGGTTTAGACCATGGAGATCTAGGTGGACAATTTTTTGTGTTAACACATTCATGGAGCAAAAAACCAAATGGAGCAGCATAATTGTATGTCGTTGGCTCCTTCAAGTGTGTTTAGGAAAGGATGATATGGGAACACTAGTAATAGTCGCACGGTGGAGTTTTTTGCAGAGTTGACCCACCAATGCAAGAGTTGCATTCAAGGAAACTAAGTAAAACCCTAGTTTATTAAATCAATGAACAATGTAGTCATCGGGACATGCAACTATGGTGGAGAGGGACACTTAGATGTAGTTGTATGACAGGATATCAACAGAGTCGATAGTTTGTCGATCTGACCTTCGGTTGTCAATTTATGTCGAGTTGAAAGTCACCTCAAAATGTGGTTTAGGGACACTTGGTGACATTCGGTCATGGAGAGAAAAACCAAACGAAGAAGCATAATTTCATGTCGTCGGCTCCTTCAAGTGTGTATGGGAAAGGCCAATATGGGAACACTACCTGCAATCGCACGATGGAGTTTTTTGTAGATTTGACCCACCAATGCAAGAGTTGCATTCAAGGAAACTAAGCAAAACTCTAGTTTATGAAATCAATGTACAATGCAGTCTTCAGGACATGAAAACATGGTGGAGAGCCCCTCCTAGATGTAGTCACATGCCATAAGACCAATAGAGTTGACGGTTTGTTGATCCGACCTCCTCTTGTCGATTTATGTAGAGTTGAAATTCACCTCAATATGTGGTTCATGAACACTTGGTGACTTTCGGTCCTCGACCAAAAAACTAAATGGATCAGTATAATTGCATGTTGTTGGCTCCTGCAAGTGTGTATGGGAAAGGTGGATATGGGAACACTAGCAATAGTAGCACTGTGTATTTTTTTGCAAAGTTGACCCACCAATGCAAGGGTTGACCCACCACTGTAATTAAACATGCACTAATGTAATTAAATGTGCATTAATAAAAAAATTAAATTAAAATTAAATTGCAACAACTCGAGTGCGTGTTATTTTCTGAATTCAATTTGGTGGTTTCTAAACAAACTAGTTTTTATTTGTGCCTCCAATGTGCCATAGATCATATTTATATCCTAGGCACACAAAAGGCCAAACATTAATACTCCTATCAAAAAATAAAGAGAAGCCAATGAAATTGTCCAAACATTATTTATAGATAACTCACCCGAGGGTGTAGGATTGTGTTTATACTGTCCAGTAGCATGTGAATAGTATTCGTCAATGATAGGTTAGTACATTGGGAATAAAATAAAGGTTAACTCATTGAAATTGTGCTTCAGCACACACTTTAAAGTTTAAATAATGCACCTGACAATATAGCCACACTAAACAATCTAGTAACACCTAACAATGCACTCACTCGAGTACGCCATAGGGATCAGCTCTACTGCCAATGATGTCCATCAATCTCTCATTCTCTAAATGAGGTAGCACGTATTGTACATCTGAAGTATTTTTGTTTGAAAATGTGCACATATTGATGTTTATACCAACTACCAGGTTGATGAAGTGGTATACAATAGCTCCTGGTCTATAATCCTAATATACATACCCACCCTTCCTTTTTTTGTTGTGTTGCTAGTGTCGACTACTTTTCTTTTATAAACATCGAGCCAGTTGGGAATTCAATATTTTCATCATCTATAATAGGTTCGAGAATAGTTTGTTTTCCATCTAAACAATGAACTAGCCAATATTAAGAACTCCATTCATTATTTTTTTGGGGAACCACTGCATATATTTGACCTGTGAAGGGAAATAGGTCGAGTTAACCATAAGTTTATTAAAAAATTTCTTGCATTTAATATAAATAAAATTTATTTAAATGTAAATCGTTGTAGTGATTTAGGTACTAAAAATTTCCTTTTTGTACCTGCTTGTATGAGATCCGATATGTCATCATAGTATGTAAAAATATATGTCTGATCATCTTCCAAATGGTATATTTCATTATCCCCCTTCAAATCGGTGCAAATGTCACTTGATCGCATGTATCAATCGTATCTGTATACTCACAATCATCCCATTCATTGATGTTATAAGAACCACAAAATCTATCCATCAATATTGTCCAAATTTGTATGGCTTAGTTGTCTACGCTTCTAATTGAATGGAAATATCGATTTCCTTGCACTGTGCTCACCTGAGATGTGTTGGATCGGTCCCCATTTGTCACCTCCCAGAATATTCTCTGCACTAGGGTTTTCCTTGTTTCTTTTTCTCCCATCATAGATGCACATTGTTTCACTATAGATGTGGTGTCTCGAATTCAAGTACCTGTAAACTTCATCTCTTCCCTTCTAAGGGAAGTTTTTATGCATGCACCAATGCCATCATGCTCTCCTTTTCCATGACCAGTTTCAAAGTAGTTCCATATATGTGGCACCTTGTATTGTATGTGCAATAAACACAACCATTGAAATGCACATGCATTCTTGAATTGTCTATCACAACCATCAGACCAAATCAAATGATGAAAAAATGGTATATCCATAGCTATCACATGATCGTAGAATAATTTAAATCAATGTTGCACATAATGGATGTCATGGTTCTGGTCGTCACTTATGTAGAAGTGAATTTCTTTCAATATCACACATTTGTCTTCTTTTCAATATGGACCATTATGCTCACCTGCTCTGGGTGATAGTACTAACTTTGTATTCCATTTTGTGGTTGTAGGGTGTAATTTTTTGCAAAGTCAACCACTGATAGTATTGTTCCAAGATGGAAGGTGTCTTGACATATCCATAATTTCTCATCTTTCCACCATTCCATATCAACATGTTGAATGTACTATTGGATCTTTCCATGAAACTATGAAATAAATTCACATGCTTGCACCTGGTGGGAAACAAAATAAACAATCTTATAAAACAACATAAACAATATAGTCATTTAAATGATTATTATTCATGTACATTGTCACCTATGAAGTCACCAATTTAATTTTCCTTGTTTCTTTCCCATCATGTAGCTGATATGCCTCATACTGATACTTCTGCTTCCCGAGAATTATATTCCAAAATGGTTTATCTTCACTCTCATGGATGCAATCGGACCATAATGATATCCCACCACATTTGTTGCAAGAACCCTCTACACATTGTTTTAAGTAATATGCCTTCTTAGGATTGCCTCAGACACATTATGCTATGGATGAAATCTCTAGATGACATTGGCAGTATTGTACTTGAGCATTCCTGCACATGATTAGGATGCAAAAAATGACGTATATGTGAAAATGTATTATAATATATATCAAACTCTATGTGGTAACTACAATAACAAGTGTTTCATATGGTGTTGATTCTAACATACCAATGCTTGCATTTTTCAAACGATATTTTCCTGAGCCTTAGCTGTATGTGGGAAATTTTAAACATCTCGAACAATTGATTTTGTGCCATGTCTAGATAATGTTTAGCACGCGGTTCATTATTCATAGAACCCCTACAACATTTTAACACATCCTTTCTGTTAGAATAAGGCCTAGTGTTATTGTACTAAAATGTGTGCACTAGTCCCTTCACTACTTTGACTAACTTCATGTCTTTACAGGGAAACCTACCACTAAATTACCAAAATGTTTCCATTTGTCCCTTGTTGGAACAAACCCAACCAACAAAACTAGTCGACAGGGGTTCCCACTCTATCGATGCTCAACTAACTGTGATCTCCCTCAACATCGGCCTGGACAGGTTTTACCCTGCCCAGTAATACCCATGAAGCAGATGAAGTCTCACCCGAGATGTTCAAGGGAGGGCTGTTAGAACAAATTTTCCATGAAATAGAAGAGGACTATGTGTGTCGACAAATTATCAACTTATCACAATAATTAATAGATACGACCATCCACTTACACATTAGCAGAGTCATTCATCATTACTCTTAACATACCACATTATTTATTCATAACTACAGTGTGGATATTGATGCACAAACAGATCTATAAAAATAACATCATTTAGAATAAAGAAACATCACATCATAGATCCATGTCACAGATTCACTTAACATTCATCATTGGATCGCAGAAATAGTAAAACATGAAAAGAGAAAAGAGACAATAATTCATATCAACTTCTGTCTTGTCATATTATTTCCACGGAAAATCATAGTTCACAAACCAACAAATATCAGCTCAGATACTTAGCAACCAACAAATTCACAAAAGGATCCATATCAATCCCAATCTAAGGTGATCTAACACTTGCAATCTACTTCTACTTATAGGCTTGTGTCGTCTACATTCAAGGTCCACTTGGACAACTTCCTAACTAACTATTAAGTGATTCTACAAAATAATGACCAATATCCACAAAATCTGGTCCAAAAGTACAAAAGGTGACACAAAAATATATAAAATATTATATTCTCTACCTTGCACACCATTGTCCACTTGCGTCGTGGCTTTGAGATTATGTAGCATCCACAATGCTGCACTGTTAACTTGTCCCAAAGCCCCTGCCAACAAGCCCCCAACACAATTTTGTGGCTCACCCTCAAGCCACGCTAGCTAGACATGGTATACTCATTGATATTGATCTTGAAATATTCATACTGCTGAGTAATTTCCTTAACCTTCCCTCTGATATTTTCAGCAATCTCCTGGCTTGTTTTCAGATCATGGGTGATGGGATGCTTGACCATTTTCTTAGTGATCTCTTTCTTCCCTTCCTGTGATTCACGGAGTGCAGAAATTTCCTTCACTGATAGTTGCGCTCCAATCTTTTGTAACTTCTCTAGCTGTGTGTTGTGTCACTGCTATCATTCTCTTGTCTTTACTACCCGCTGCTACAGCTCCTTTAGCTCCACTTCCTTGGTGATATGAATCATAACTGGCATCGCTTTTAGCGACATCTTCAAGGTCACCATCTTCCCATCCACTTCTTAAAACTGTCCAATCAGTTGTTCTAGGTGTGCATCCTGCACTACGCTTCCCCAAAACTGCGTATTTGAATTTGCCACTTTCTTTGCCTCTTGCTCGAGTTCATCGAGCTATATCGCAAGCCCTTCAATGGAACCCTTCCATTATATTATCTACTCTGGTGGTGTGGATGGGTGTATCAGAGCCTCCAAAATGCTATTCTCACTCTATAACTTCATAATCACAGCTCCAGGTCACTTTGCTCTGGCCACCACATCCAGCTCTTCCATGCTCTCCAAAACATGTTGAAATGAATCTACAACTACCGCTTCCAATTTGACTCAAATATAAAAAATATGTGCCTTCTTATAGCATTAAGTCGATCCATACTTATCATTACCAAATCAACCATGGTCATCATGAATAAATATCGCATTAATGACCTGATTCTGTTGACGATATTGTCAATCTAACGATTTGATCGACCATAAATGCGCATCATTTCAACGAGCTCCATTGGTTAACTACTTTAACTGTCATCATTTATTGTTGATTTGACTACGTCGTGTCCCTGTGGTTGTTGCGACAGATCTTCCTAGCTATGCTACTAACTCCTACTCTTACGCAACCACTTTCTCTTGGTGTGCCCTCCTTCTTTCTATCTATCTATCCCACCCCTTTTTTTCATTGCGTAATGCCTCAAGCATTATGCAATTATGGTCTTGTCCTATAGGGTTTTAGCCTGCTTCTATTCACTAGCTTTGGCAGCATCACTCCATCAAGTTACCGTAGTTGAACTGCACCTCCAGAAGTAATGGAATAAAAAATATAGGGACCTAACCAATGCATTTGTAACTTACGTGGGTGCTTCTTGAACTTGTTGTCGTATATCAACACCAAATCTCCTTGTTGAAACTGTTTGTTCTTTATGTGGTGATCATGCCAATATTTCCATCAATCCTTCTCGACGTGCTATTAGAAACTTGCGACAAATTTGTCCTCCTCAAGATGTACCAGCTGCTCCATGCCCTCCTCTAGCATTGCTTCATTGTCCATGCCCATCGTTGTTGCAATGCGCTAACTCAGAACAATATATTCCATAGGCATGAGTGCCTCTTACCCATATACCAACTTTAATGGTGTATGTCCCTTCAACCTCTCGCAAGTGGTGCGATATGCCCACAAGACTGCTGGAATCTTCAAATCCCAGTCATCGCGGTTTGCATTACATACCTTTGTTAGCGCATGATCCAATATTTTGTTGAATGATTCTACTATCCCATTCACCTGTGGATGATGTGGGGTACTATTCTTATGATGTGTTTGCAACTCCTCCGTCAGCGTGCTTACTGTTCGATTGATAAAATGGCTTCCCTGGTTGCTCATCAATATCCTTCGACATCCAAATTGTATTACAATGTTTTCAAATAAGAACCTTGTTGCTGTCGCAGCGATGCAATCCACGACTGGTGCGACCTCCTTCAACCTCATCAAATAGTATGTTTCTGTAATAATGTATCACACACCAGGTATTTTACCAGGTGGGCTTATTGGTCCCACAAAATCTACATCCCATTTATCAAATGGCTATAATTTCACCTGAGCTACCAGCGGCATATCATCCCTTCTTAATGGTTTTCCAATTCTTTGAAAGATATTTCAACTCCACACATAATCTGTTGCATCATTATGCAGAGTGGGCCACCAAAGCCCTATGCAAAGGACCCTTTTCATAGTAGCTCGACCTCTGTAGTGTCCACCAGTAATGCCTACATGTGATTTTTCTAAAATATTCCCTTGTTCATGTGGTAGGATGCATTTCCATAAAATCTCATATGGTCCTAGTTTATATAGTTGTTGAGCGATCAAGTAGAGATACAAAGCCTTAACCACAAACTTCTTTTTCTGACTTGTTGAAAAATCCTCCGGTGCATTTCCCATTGCCAAAAACTGAATTATTTGAGCATAATAGTCATCTTCCATGTCGACTATGAACAACTGCACATATGGGAGTCTATCTTCATATTGGTGGGCTAACATTTAAGTGACCTGACTTCACAGTTATCTCAAAATCAAATTCCTGAAAGAGAAGGAGCCAATGGCATATCTTCCCCCACCCCCAACACAAGATTATTGACTACGTATTTCAAAGTAGAATGATCACTAAACATTTTTAAATGACCCCCCAAAAGATAATTCCTAAACTGTTGTAGTGCATATACCATCGCCATACCTTCTCTCTCTGTGGTCGTATAGTTCTTCTCTGCAAAGGATAGCTTCCAACTAGCGAATGCAATCAGGTGATCTAAATCTCTGTCTCCTATATGCGCAAGAACCACTCCTAGAGCGACGGATGATGCATCCACATGAACATGGAATTCCTTGTTCGAATCAAGAAAAATGAGGATGGGTGCGGAAGCCATCTTGGTCTTCAACGTATCAAAGCTCCCTTGACACTCTTGACTCCATACAAATGCTGCATATTTCTTCAATAATTTCTCCATAGGGGTTGTAATCACAGCCTAACCTCTTATGAACTTGCGATAATATCATGTGTGCCCCAACGTCACTATAATAATATTCACATTGGTATGAGGAGGTAAGCTTAAAATGAGTGCAATCTTCGAAGGGTCAACTAACAATCCTTGCTTGCAAATGATATGACCCAACAACATCCCAAATGGTGCACAGAAAATACACTTATTTGACTTCAGTGTGATCTGATGCTGTCAACATCTTTCCAACATCATTCGTAGGTTTTCCATATGATCCTTAATTAGAGTGTACAATGTTGAGTCATCCATATAGAATTGCATAAACATCTAACTAAAATATTTGAATGTGGCGACAACAAGCTACAAAAATATCGTAGGTGCATTCTTCAATCCGAAAGGCATCACAGTGTATTGAAAACAACCCCATTCAGTAACAAATGTGGTTTTATGTCGATATTCCTTCATGATCCTGATATGGTGATAGCCAAAAAATCCATCTATGAATGAATACATATCCTAACTGCGTACTCCTTCTAGAAATCCATTGGTGAATAGCATTGGGAATGGATCATGCATGAATGCATCATTTAATTTCCTTATATCAACACAGATCTAAACTTCCCCCATTTTCTTATGTTGGACCACCATAGGACTGATCCATTCTGATTCCTCAACCGAATCAATTATTCCAACATCCAACATCCTATCAAGCTCAACTTTGAATCTCTCCTTATATTGCGTATTTAAGTGATACATCCTCTTCCTTACTGGTTTCATGTATTCCTTTAATGGGATCTTCATCTCCCCTAAATCACCCAGTATCCCCTTCATTTTAGAGAACTTTCTCAAAAATAGATCTTGAAATTCATGCAACAGATTCGTGATCTTTTCCCCGAGTCTCTTCATTCCAATAGTCCCCAACACTTACAAGTTTTGGGTTCTCCTTTGTCCCAATGTTGGCTTTTCTTATCTTCAATGGATGATTCATTGGGTTCATTGGTAAATCTAGTGCCACGACATCCTGACTCCCCTCTATTTCTAGGATATTGATGTTATGTATCTCATCATCGTCCTTAGGTCCTCTGGACACGTTATAACATTTGATCATTGACTGCATGCGGATCCATCGGATATGCAACCTGCACCACCTTCAGAACAAAATAATGAATGAGTCGTAGCGCATTGTGAACATCTCGATTGGCATAAGCGAAACTGAAGGTATGGGTGAAACAAACTATCAGTTCCTCCCAAGTGGTAATTTCCCTGTGCAACTCAATGGATATGTACCAAGATCGTGACACTTCTTCCAACGTATGAACTAATGCATGGACCCAATCATTCTTTGGTTGCAATACCCATAAAGTCTGACATTCGATCAGATGATCACCAGGAGTGTTCCTCCCATCGTACTACCCAGCATGGTATACCTCCGCATCTCCATATTGGGATATCATCAATCTGTGACACTGCAAAAATCCAATGATAGTCTTCTTATGAGTCACCCACTAGTGTGCTAGAGTAGCCTTTAGTGCTTCATCCAATGCCAGCAACTGTTGTTGTTTCGACACCTTATATTTGAATTCCAACAAGAACGTGGATAGCTCTGGTAATCCCTCATATACCAGTAACTCAATAGTCTCAGTCCCGACGCGACACAGTTGTTGAGTAAATTAGTTTTCATTGATGTCGAATCAATTATCGAAATTCAAAGATATAGTGACAGACTGAATAAACCTGTTATAGGTTTTATTTTGTAGGGTGAATGAAAAATGAATAACCCTATTGCATGTTGAACGACTGGGATCAATCATCAAATGTTCTTGCTGAATGAACTCGTGCAAACGTTAAACATGTGTGAAGTGATAAATTTTCACGAAGGATTAAAAATTGGACGGCAGGGGTTAGTCCCGCCCTAGATCCAGTGCCTAAGGATTAGTTCCGTAAGAGATTGGTGGAAGGATGAAGTTCCACAAAATATCAAGATCGAACGGCTTACATTAGTCCCACACTAGATCTGATGACTAAGGATTAATTCTGACAATTAGGAGGAAAATCCAAAGTTCCGTAAAAGATCAAGATCGGACGGCTAAGATTAGTTCGACTAAAATGAGATCGATGGAGTGGAAAGAAAATGCAGAAATAACATTTAAAGATTAAATGAACCTGCATCCTACAATTTGGAAGATCGACGGTTAGAAAGACTTCCATGAGAGATCGACGGTGCAGAAAGGTTAGTGCAGAAAATTAAAGGTGGAGAAGTGTGAATGCAATGTTTGAAATTTTGAGAACACAGACTTCGCATAACACATTCCAGAAGATCAATGGTGTGAAACGATTGGTGCAAAAAGGTAACTATGAAAATCGTGAAAAAGACATTTTGGAAAAGTCACAAACCAACATTCCACAATCCGTATCTTACCTCAGATCAACGGTTGGGAAAATGACCAATGAAGATCAATGATGGGGAATTGTTGTTGAGGAAACCATGGTGTGGAAATATGATTTTGAGGAGGAGATATATGTGTTAGATCAACGTTATGGAGAGAATTAGAAATAGGATTAACTACTCTGATTAAATCTGGAAGATGATCTTACGAAAAGAAGATGGATATTGCAGAAGCATCTGAAAATGATAAGCAGGGTTGCGGAAATGAGTTCTGAGTTGTGGGAAGAAAGAAATGTTGCCTTTTCTGAAGTGATGCGACAGTTGAATGGGTATATGATGAAGAGGTATGTCTATAATTAAATAGTCATGATCCAAAATGAAAGAATGCAGATATGGAGAGATGTGTTGGTAGGTAATAGGTAAAAGGTATTTATTGAATGAATGTGTAAAGAATAAAGTGTCCCTGTTAGTAAGTCTAATAGAGTCGAAAGTGGATAGTTTTTCAATTGTTATAAAATACCAATAACATCAGTCTAGGGTGGTAGGGAGATTCTAGGGAAGGCCACAAGTTTGCAGGGGATCGAAGCCTCCTTCTAGTCATAGCTGGAGAATAGGGTGTTGAAGCATCCTTGTTTGTTGAAGCAGATAGAAAAACATAGGAGTGTTGTAGAAACCTTGTCTGTAGTTGCAAGAAAAATTTATGGTGTACCTACATACTTTTTGTTGCAGCAGATAAACAATTTTGTAAATTCATATTATTAATGATTTTGTGTTGGTGGTTTTCTCTTTTGAGGTTTCCATGATAAAATATGTGTTCTGATTGTTTATTTTTGTGTATTTTAAAGGGGAAAATGACAATACTGATTCACCCCCCCCTCTCAGTATTGTGGGATAAGCCAACAATTAATATAAGAACAAGTTCCTTCACAAACAGCTTAACCACTGGAAGGAATATACCATCCAATAATTACAATGGATCAATAAGAAGGAATGGCCACTAACAAACCTCCACTATTTACCAGAGAAAATAATGTTTACTGCAGTGTAAGAATGAGGTGTCATCTGATGTCCCTGGGATGGAATGTTTGGGAAGCAACTGAAAAGGACCTTAAGACAGGAAACCAATACCCTACATACATAGTTGAACTAGGTGAATATGAAGGTAATGCCAAATCCCTAAATGCAATATTAAGTGGTTTAACAAACTCGGTATTTACTAAAGTTATGAAATGCACATCAACCAAACAAGATTGGGACAAGTTGAGAATTATATATGAAGGAGAATCTAAGGTTAAATCATCCAAACTTCAAACATATAAAGCTCAATTTGAAAGTATTAAAATGAAAGAAGAAGAAAATATTGGTGAATACCTTCTTTGTGCAGACAAAGTTGTTAATGCGATCAAAGTGCTTGGAGGAAAACTAAAAGAAAAGGAAGTAGTAAGAAAAGTACTAAGAACATTACCAATGAGATATGACCCAAAGGTATCCACCTTAGAAGAATGATATTATCTTAAAAAGGTAACAATGGATAAGTTACATGGAAGCCTCTCTACGTATGAGATGAGAACAGGAAAAAATGGATCCTCAAGAAAAGAAGCAGCTTTTAAATCCTCCTTAAAAAATGAATCAGAAAACCCAAATGATGAGGAAGCCTTTTTCATTAATAAACTTGAGAGAGGGACTAGAAAATATAAGGGGAAGTTACCTTTAAAGTGTTTTAGTTATGGAAGGATTGGACATTTTTCCTTTAAATGCACCTACACTAAACAAGATGAGAATGAAGAAAAGGAAACTTCGAAAATAAAAAATGGTAAAACAAGAAACAAGAAAATATCCTATGGGAGAAAGAAAATTGTTTACACCATGGAAGACAGTGAAGATTCAGATGGAAGTGAAGTTGAAGAAACTGAAGTTTTATTTATGGGCCTAGATACTCAAGCCTCAAATAGTGACACATGTGGAAGGAGAAGTAGAACTAAGAGATAAACTTGTAAGTGCCCTTGAAGAACTTGAGAAATGTAGGAAAAAGAAAAGACAGTGAAATATTATCATCAGTCGGTTGGGAGCTCAACTTCTATATTCCCAAAAGGTTGAGGAGGACCTAAGCCTACAGATCAAAAGAAGAATACAGGAGTCTGAAAAGCTTGCAGAAGAAATCATGCAATTCAAAAGAAAGCTTGATGAACAATCTATCAAATCAAAATTTGAGAATAGCTCCAGGATTCTATATGACATTCTGAGTAGCCAAAGACCATCAAGTGATATTTTTGGTTTGGGGTTTTTTAAAAATAAGAAGAAGAAGCCATAAAGTTTCCCTATAACCAATCAAGAAGGAAGTAAGAAAAACTATCCTGAAGTACGAAAGACTCCAACTAAACAGGAAGAAAGAAAGAAAGCAGGCTTAATTTCTCAAGATAAAATAGAAATAGTTTAGCTTCCAAGAGACCAAATAGATATCTACAAATATTTTTAGGTCACTACTATTCCCGTAATAATCTTGGTCATAAAGCTATAAATTGTAGAACTGAAAGAAAGGTTTCTGAAAACAAGAAGAAGTCATCAAGTAACAATTCAAAGGGAAATAAAATCCTTTTTACACTACTCCAAAAATATGACATAGAATGTTTTAAGTGTAATAACCATGGACATATGGCAAGAGACTGTAAATTGAAGACTCCTCTGAGGAATATTGTTGCAATCAAATCTCAGAACACCGAACAAAAGAAGTATTGGAATGAAAATGAAGAACATGAGAGTTCCATGATTGCTTTATGTGCAACTGAAAGCCAAATATTATTGCACTTAGACAGTGGTTGTTCAAAACATATGACCGGTGACCCAAGCAAATTCATAACCTTAAAATAAAATAAGGGAAAATTCACTTTTGGAGACAGTTTGTCCTCCAAAATAATCGATAAAGGAACGGATGTTGTCAAGAGCAAGATCAAAGTAGAAAATGTTTTTCTGGTTGAAAACCTCAAGCCTAATATCCTTAGTGTAAGTCAAACATGTGACCAAGGAAACATTTGCATATTTAACTCAGAAAAATGTGAAATAAAGAATAAGAAATCAGGAAAGGTCGTTGGCATTGCTATGAGAAATACAAACAATGTATACATCTTGGAAAATGAAAACCAAAGCTACTTAAGTATAGTAGATGAAAGTTGGTTATGGCACAGAAGGTTGGGACATTTATGTTTTGAAAATCTTTCCAAAACAAGCACAAGGGAAGCTGTAAGAGATCTACCAAAAATTGTAGTTCCTCTAAAATCTGTATGTAAACATTGTCCACTTGGGAAGAAAACCAGATCTAGTTTTAAAATAAAAGAATATATGACCTCACACCCTATGGAAATAATACAAACAGACCTTTATTGACCAATCAGAACTAAAAGATTGTGAGGGGATCACTATTTCATGTTACTCATTGATGATTACACAAGGATGACATGGGTGGCATTCCTCAAATAAAAATCACAAGCTTTTGAAAAATTTAAAATCTTAAAGGAAGCAGTTGAAAGTGAGTCAGGTAGGCAAATCAAGTGTCTTATATCAGATATAGGGGGGGAATTTACCTCAAATGAATTCAATGAGTTATGTGAAGTTCATGGAATTAAGAGACAATTTTTAGATGCAAAGCGTGCTCAACAGAATGGGGTTATTGAAAGGAAAAACAGAACAGTTTAAGAAGCTGCTAGAACTATGCTCAATGAAGCAAAACTATTAGATTCATTTTGCAGAGAAGATGTATACATAGCTGTATACATACTTAACAGAGGAAAGCTCAAAGTGAATAAGGATAAAACCCCCTATGAATTGTGGTATTGTTGTGCTCCAACCCAACATCCTTTAAAAAACAAATTTCATCAAATAAAATTTTATTTTGTTTTGATGAAATGTTTGAATTTCTTATTTCAAATCTAAGGAATCATAAACTACTGAAACAATCACATTCCATGATCTACTGAAACGATGAAATTCCA
Organism: Pseudotsuga menziesii; assembly: GCA_001517045.1. Lineage (NCBI taxonomy): Eukaryota > Viridiplantae > Streptophyta > Pinopsida > Pinales > Pinaceae > Pseudotsuga > Pseudotsuga menziesii. The sequence goes on along the minus strand of LPNX011089911.1, from coordinate 193,573 downwards.
TGTTTTTACAACCTTTGTGAATTATGGTTAGGTAACATAAATCACTACATTGAAATTATTATTTTGAATTGGTTTACCTTTCAGATTAGGGTGTGAGTATTTTGATTTCCATGCCTTTTATTATAACCTGACCATAAGCTTTATTAGAACACTTATTACTTGATATTTTTATTTTGCGTCTTATGTGCGAATTTAATAAGGTTGTGAAATTGGAAAGTCGATTATGGTATTGTTTGGTACCTTATCAATGTTCATGCAAATTTTATCTCCAAGGCTTGTTGTTTAACTTCCGAATCATGTGCAGTCCAACTTTATTATTTGATCCCGATCTTTACAATATGCTCCATATCTTAATTTATAGTTTTGCATGTGAAGTTTGGGGTTGGTTTGATATCATGCCATATGCTCGCCACCTTCAAAGATTTAAACCATCATAGGGTAAGGTCGACGTTTAAACGCTTAAGGTTCATCCCCTATGGTTGTTTTGACTCGTGTCGCCATTTGATCCATTTGATTGCAGATAGATATGATATCATTACACTTGTACTTAACTCTATAAATGACATTCAATTCCTAGTACGTGCTCAGCATCGTGGTTGCCTGTTCGTTCAACACCTGTGATTCATTTATGGTGTGATTGTATGTCGATTGGGCCGAATAAATAATGACAAAATGAGTCCAGTCTGGAGTCTTCATCGTCATTTCCTTTATCACTTTATTACCGCTCTGCATGATAATTCTCCCTCCCCCATGCTGAGTTTACATGGGTCTTGTCTGCGTTTGTCCATGGCCTATTTTCTTTATGAGAGTGTTGGTTTTCATTGCTTGTGTTTTCTACTTGGTCTGCATCCTGAGTGCTCTCTCTCAAGTTTACTGTTGTGTGTCGATTTGTGGTATCTCTTGTGTGTGCAGCTTCGTGCCTTTACGCCCACAGCTATCGCTCCAGTGGTTAGGGTTGAACCTAGTGACATGAAAATATTTGATGGAAACCCTGAACTATTAGCCAAGGTTGAAGCAGTTGGATGGTTGTCATTTATTCGCAAGTTTGCGGACTCAAACCCTGAGATGACCAGGTTATTTGCTTTGTCGTTGTCCGATGCTAGGGTTAAAGTGGCGGACCTCCAATTTAGGGTCGATGAGCGCTCAGTTGCTCTGGCTACGAGTTTGTCATTGACAGGTGAACGCTGGTTCAAGTACAAGTAGATGGAGGTCACGGAATGGAGACAGATGTTGAAGAATCCTTGCCAAGAGGTGTCCTTCAGAACTGGTGTATCATGAAAGTATTTCCAGAAAGAAGGGCTACCCGTTCTAGATGTTATTCACCGGTACGTGACCTGTGAGGGTCGTCTTTCCTCGGCTTATGTCTATCACCTTCGATTGTTGGTTGTTTTTCTTGGTTTTCCTTTGAATTTGCCCTATTATTTAGTTCAGAGTTTGACCAAGATGTCTTCGGCCATTAAAAAGGGGCCGAAGAACATCGGTCACAGTTTGTTTCAACATGGCCTGGTTAGGATATTGGTAGAAAGAGAGTTGAGTAAGCAAAATCGATCATGGGATGATTTTCTCGAACAAAATGGCTTCTTGGAATTCTGCCATTGTCAATTCGATAACCCTAAATAATGTGTTAGACATCAAGAGCCTTGTCGAACTTCGGCTTCACCTGTGCGTGAGCCTGTGTCAAACCCTGTTGGTTGTGTAAACCCTAGCGTCAGCGATAATCCTACTCCCACTCTTGTGTGTAGTCCTGGTACTCCTATGCCTTCCAAGCGTATGAGGAAGTCTTTGAATTTATCCCTTGTCATGCCGAAACATAATGAAAATACCTGCAAGCAAAAGGGCAAAAGGTCGAATGGTAAGGTTATAGGCAGGTTTACAAGGAGTATGTTAGCTAAGGTTAGCACTGTTAAGTCTTCTGTGAGTAAAAGAATTGACATTGAAACAATTGTGATAGATGACGAAGAAGACAATCATGTCTCGCTTAATGATGTCCTTGACATTGATCATGAGCCTGTCGTGAACCATACAAATAAAAGTCCCCATGTGTCTGACAAGAATCTTCAGGTTGACCCTGTGGTTGATCCTCCAGCTAAGGACAAGTCTGTAGAAGCGAATTTACCGGGTTTCTATCGAATTGGTGAAATGGTTCACCCGTTATTTGTAAACTGTTTGTTGGATAAAATACATAGGATGGAGGAAGAAATAATAGGAATGGTAGCACATCATGATGCTATGACAGCCGAGAATACAAGGATGAAAGAGAAATCTGATTCCGATGATAAATGTCTGCTACGTCTGAAGAAGCATAAAAACAGGTTGATTTGGAGAGTTTTGAAACTGCAAAACGAGAGTCATAAGAGTGAGGAAAAAGTGCGTGAGCTTAATGCTCAGGTTACTTTAATGCAATTCAAAGTTCATTCACAGAATCCCGCAAATGGTGTGAATATACAGGTGTTTAATGCTCTTGTAAAATTATAATATTTTGGGCACACTCACTATTGTATATCTAAGAAGGATTCAGGTTTGAAGTTTATAATCAAGTGATAATCAAGTTTTTTTGTTACAGGTATTGGTTGGATTTGATTGATGGATTATGTAGTTTATTTTATTTTTTTTATTGCGTAGGTGTTAATTAGTTCTCTTTAATGTGTAGTGCTGCAGGTTATATGGTTGATGCGATTTTCTTGGATCGCTCATTTTGAAGATGATCTCTGGGGAATCGTGAACAAATCGGTTGGCCTTGTTGTTTCCCAGGTGTCACTAAATTGTTAGTGCCTTTATCATTTTGTGATTTTGTGCTATAAATTGAATCTTTCCAATTTCGAGACATTATGACGCATGTAGAAAAATGACAGATTGCATTTGTCATTTTTAAATGAAATTGGTTAAGATTTCGATTTGGTAGTTTCCAGTTTTATAGAACTATCTCCATGTGAGGTTAAATGTATATAAAGGAAAGATGTATTACGGGATAGGGGGTCGATAGTTGGGAAAAGGGCGAGGCAAGATCACTGTAATCATTTCCTGTGAATTAAGACAATTTGTTGTTGGCAGTTACAATACTTTTGACTGGTGATATCTATATATATATATTTACATGTTTTTTATTACGCAAATGTATTTATGCTATCGTTTCATCTTGTCACTTCTTTCTGCAGTCTTTATATTTTGTCATCATTTCTTTAATGAATTTTGCAAAATGCATCATGTTTAACTGTCGACTTATGTTGGTTTTAATTTGCTAATATATGTCACATAGTAGATTTGGTGTTTTCATCATGATGTGTGTGATATACTTTCTCACTGTGTTATCTTGTTTAAATTTCCGAATTTCTTCTGAATATTTTCAGGATCTTTAGCACAGTAGCATTATTTTGCAAATTTAATTCCAGGTTACTTCTATCTTGCTCCTGATCAGGATAGTACATGTAGGATAGGTTAATGGTAGTTTCTCTTTATGCAATTTTACAGAAAACATATTGGATCAGATTGTCACATTTAGGTTTTGATAAGTTACTTTTCAATTTGGTTATTAATGTAAATGTGTTTATAGTGTAACTTATGTAAATTCATTGAAGCTGTTAATATTTATTTAATTATTTATTCTTGTACTCGTAGATTAATTGTTTTATTATGTTATTTCTAGTTGTTATTTGTGTAATATACCAACTAATTCAGCAATCATTTTTAACAGTTTGCTGTATATATTCATAGGTAAACTATAGATTTAGTTAAACAGTAGCTTTAGTTTTTCTTGTTGAGTTTTCTCCTGTAGCTGTGAGTAGTTTAGGGAAGGCAACAGGGCCTTAATCCCATCAGAGGTAGCTACCTAACGATTGAGAGCATCTTTGAAAACTTTCGGATCGGGTTGCCTCTTGGTTGACAATTGTGTCATTTCTGGCCCGTCAACAATGGCACTAGAAGGAGGGCCAGCTTAAGTAAATGGCTGATGAAAACAATCCTATTCACAAAATTAATCATCCCACCGCCCCTCAAATACAGTCATCATCTCAACCACAAACATTCCAATCATCACAATTAGATGAGACCCCGTTGAACGATACTGTTCGAAATCTCATTCATCAGTTCAATGCTAGAGGTGCCCATCCACCTGAAGAACTTGATCAGTTCGAATAGGCCATCAATGAATCCCGCAAGATTTTAACGAGAGCCTATTCAAATCTTACTGGAATCCAACCCACCAAAATTCCTCTTCCACAGATTAGACCTCCGCGCACTCACCATACTGAGTCTGCATCTGAAGAACAGAATCAACCTTTAGGTGTCCTCCCTGACCATCAATTACAACAACCTCTAATAGGCACCAATCAACCCTCATCTTCTTCAGGACCACCTGCTGCAGGAGGGTTTGGTCGACCACCATCACCGCCTCACTCACCTCCTCACATCTTTCAAACACCACCATCACCACCTCCATCACCAAGGAACATGGCAGGTTTAAACCCGAACCCCAATGCCAATATGCCATGGTTATCTTAGGATGAGGTTGCTATGCCAGGGAATCAACATCCTTTGCCAAAGAATCCTAAGAAGTTGTTGCCCAAGTTCAATCCCGAGCTGAAAGAGCCCGCAGAAGATCACGTTAAGAAATTCATGTTAGCAGTTCGGATTTTGGATGTTGAACACGAAGATGTAGTCTGTCGACTTTTCCCTTACACATTTGAGGGCAAAGCCTCGACTTGGTATTTTTCACTTACCGCTGGTTCTATCACCAACTGGAATGAATTCGAGTTGGCTTTCATGAACAAGTTTGGAGACGATAAGACTCCAGCTGTGTTGGTGTTAGAATTGTCTAGGATCCGTATGGAAGCCAAGGAGAAGGTTAAAGATTTTAACCAGCAATTCTTGACTCTTAGAAACAGAATTCCTGCCACCTCAAGGCCAGCTGAAGATGTCACTATTGAATTTTATACTTCAGCCCTACCCATGTCAATGGCCATGTTTGTCAGGAGAGCGGCCAAACCCACTCTCACTGAAACTTTTGATGAAGCCATTAAGGTTGAGAAAGACATGTTTGCTACTAAAACAAACCCTGGGGTAGACACTGATTCTACATATTCTTCCCGAAAAAACGCTAATAGTCCTTCCAAAACCACAAATCCTAAGAAAAAGGGTCAAGATGCACTAGACTTGGATAGTCTCCAAAGGGTCATAAAGAAGCTACCCAATGAAATCATAGATTTGAAGAAAGGTACTTCTGAAAGTGCTCCGAATAAAGAACTACCTAGATAGCCTTTTAGAAGACCATTTCAAAATACAGCTGGTAAACAGATTCCACCATCTGAAGCTAATAATGTTGATGAAATTAATAGTTTCCTAAAACTATTAGTCTCAGGCCTACAAACATCAGCTTAAAGTGAAACCCAATCTTCAAGACAAAATTCTGAAGATACCCAAGGCACTGATAATAACACTGAAGATAAACCTCCTCAAGTGGCTGTTGTGAATGTCAATCAGCATCAATATAACACTAGGAGTAAGAAGGATCAGCCCTCAGGGGAACCTTCTACAAAGTCTACAAATGACAGTTCAACTACCAAAACAAAAACCCAACCTTCGAATGCTAAGATTACACAATCTCTTGATTTGGAGTATGACCTAGTTGAAGATTTGAAGAAAATCAGAGCCAACATTTCTATCTATGAACTCCTCAAATTGCCTGTGATTCAAGATAAGATGATGTAAGGGGTTTCTTTAGGTAAAAATGGCAAATCTTCCTCAACTCAAAACAGTTCTGCTAGCTCCAAAGACAATCCGACAAAATCTTCAGTCAATGCCTCGTCCATAGGTAAGAAATCAGATTCCTCAACCCCTCCTTTTCTGCTTACATTTGAAATCTATAATCGTAAAGTACACAAATGTATGATAGATTCAGGGGCTTCAAAAAATGTCATGCCATACTCAGTATGTAAAAAACTTAACGCAGTCCGTGTACCATGTGATACGAGCATTGTGCAAATTGACCGATCTAATGTAAAGGTGATAGGCAAGTTGAACGAAGTGCTAATAAGGTTAGCCTCAAACCCTCAGGTTCATTTCATCATTGACATAATTGTTGCAGATATCCCTGAGGCATATGGCTTATTCCTCAGTAGAGATTGGTCTGAAAAGTTGAAGGGATATTCTGCAATGGACTGGTCACATCTATGGATACCTCATAATGGTCATCCAAACAAAATCAGAATTGATTGAGAGCGTTATATGAAGCACACAGTCACCGAAATGGATGACTCAAATGAGCCAGTGTTATTCACTGATACTATAATGGGAAATTATATGGTCGATTCCTTCTTTGGAAACCTTGAGGCTGAAACATCATCAGTCCAAGATTCGGAACATCAATAAAAAAAATTTCATTTTACACAACTTCCGGACGGAATTCCAGTTCCAAACACTGCACATTTGGACCTGAATGATGGCCTTTGGTATCTATACTTTGACGGGTCTAAGTCAAAGGAAGGAGCTGGGGCCGGTTGCCTATTAATAGACCCTCAGGGAAAAAGGTACTTTGTTGCTTGCATATTGGAATTTGAGTGCACCAATAATATTGCTGAATATGAATCCCTTATTCAAGGGCTGAAAAAGGCAATTGATCTAGGAGCTAAAGCTTTGGTAGTGTTAGGAGATTCTGAAATTATCGTTAGACAGGTGCGTAACACTATACATTGCATTGCTGGACATCTAAGAAATTACCAGATAGAGGTGTGGAATTTATTATTGTCATTTGAAGCTTTTAATATAAATTATATTCCTCGTTATTTGAATCAGGAAGCAGATCTGTTAGCTAACGTTGCTTCAAGGTTAATTCCATCTGAAGGGATGCTTGCTGACTCTTTCTCTGTTGAACTGCTTTTCAGGCCTTCTGTACCTGACAATGTTGTCAACTGGAGAGTCTTTGACCATGATGAGCAGTTAATCGAATTTTGACCATGAAGGACACTTTTAATGATTCAATCATCGATGAAATGACTCATGATGAAGATCTGTACAACTTTGCAGTAATTCATAAACCTTGTTCAATTGAAGAATCTCTTGATCAGGTCAGTACTCTCCCTAGATCGGTAATTAAACTTGAGAAATTCTATGATTTGAAAGATAAATTTAAAGGTGCAAGGAACTGTAAAACCAATAGCTCTACTATGCAATTTGAAGTCATAAATTTAGGCACCGAACGCAGTACTCAATGTGTAAATCTGGGCAGTACATGTACTCCCCAAGAAAAAATAGCCTTCATACGACTCTTTAATGAGTTTAAAGACATTTTTTCCTGGACATATGACGATCTCAAGAAATTCGACCCAAACATCATGCAACATGTCATCCCCATGAAAGAACATGCTAAACCATTTCAGCAGAAATTGAGAAAAATGCACCCTAGCCTAGAACCAGCTATTAAGAAAGAGCTTAACAAACTCCTCGCTACTAGAATAATTTTTCCAGTGTGGCATATGCAGTGGGTAGCAAATATTGTCCCCGTTAGAAAGAAAAATGGTGATATTAGGTTGTGTGTTGATTTTCGAAATCTAAACAAGGTTTCGAAAAAAGACAATTATCCTGTTCCACCTATGGAAAAGATATTACAACAGGTCTCTGGATCTGAAATGTTCTCACTTTTAGATGGATTTTCCGGATACAATCAAGTATTAGTATCCAAAGTAGATCAGTTGAAAACAACCTTTGGAACCCCTTGGGGAACTTATGCCTACAGGAAAATGCTGTTTGGCTTAATTAATGTCGGAGCAACGCTTCAAATGTCAATGGATATTGCGTTCAGAGGCCTGATCGGCCAATTTGTCGTCATTTACCTTGACGATATAACTGTCTTTTCAAAAAACAGAGCTGATCACCCAACACATCTTAGGAGGGTTTTTGAACATTGTAGGAAGTATGGAATCTCCCTAAATCCCAAGAAATCCATCTTTGCAGTTACTGAAGGTAAGTTATTGGGTTTTGTAGTTTCAAAACAAGGTATCAATATCAACCCTGAATGTACACAGGCTATAGCACAAGTTTCTATGCCTCATTCAAAGAAAACTATGCAATATTTTCTAGGGAAGATAAATTTTGTTTCCAGGTTTATTCCTGGATTCACTGAAATTGTTAGACCACTTCAAAAAATGATTAAGAAAGATGCTGATTTCAAATGGCCTGCTGAAGAGAAACTGTCCTTTCATGACATATTAAAAGCTATTACTGAAGCTCCTACCTTGATAAGCCCGGATTTCTCTAGACCATTTATTTTGTATACGTTTGCTTCTGACTCTCCATATGCTGTTGTTTTAACACAAAAAAATCAGGAAAACAATGAAGCTCACATTGCTTTTACGAGTTCTGGTTTGAACGATGCAAAGCTCAATTATCCAGAAGTAGACAAACAAGCATTTGTTGTTTTTAAGTCAGTAAAACATTTTAGGCCTTATCTGCTGAAGTCACACACCAAGGTTATTGTGCCATATTCTGCAGTCAGAAATCTTTTTGTGCAAAAGGAATTGGGTGAAAAGCGAGCCCATTGGGTTAGAGCACTTCAGGAGTATGACCTGGAAATCAATCCTTTAAAGATTGTCAGAGGACAGGGACTTTGCAAGTTGGCAGCCGGATCTTTAGATGTCTCTAAATCTGATCTGCACTTCGTCGATGAACATTGTCTGTTCGAAAGGGAGGTTTTGCAAATCTCAACCCCCTCTGATTCCTGGTATCATGATATTAAATTTTTCTGTTGCATGGAAATGCTCCTGAACATTTAGATTCCCGTAGCAAAAGGGCTTTGAGATTAATATCTGCACCGTATCAGCTGATTAATAGTATTATGTTCAAAAATAATTTTGAAGGAGTTCTCCTTCGTTGCTTAGAAAGGAATGAAGCTGATAGTGTGCTGCCTCCATTACATGCAGGGCCAGCCGGGGGACATTTTGGCGGAGAATCCACCGCACATAAAGTACTCAAGGCTGGATATTATTGGCCTACTTTGTTTAAGGATGCATATGTCTTTGCTAGGAAATGTCAGGAGTGTCAGAGAGCAGGCGGCAGACTTAAGAAAGCAGCGTTACCTCTCTAGCTTGTCATTATTGAAGTCTCATTTCAGCAATGGGGCTTGGACATTGTTGGTCCAATTACACCAGCTTCCTCACAGCAGCAAAAATACATTCTGACAGCCACCGATTATTTCACTAGATGGGTCGAAGCCATCCCTTTGTGAGTAGTTAACTCAGAACAGGTGATATCTTTCCTTGACTCCTTTATTGTCACCAGGTTTGGTGTTCCAGAATCTTTAATTTTTGACAATGCAACCTATTTTTTGTCTGTAAAGTCAACAGAATATGCATTGGAGAAAGGCATAAAGTTAAATTATTCAGCTAATCATTATCCTCAGGGTAACAGATTAGCTGAGTCTTCCAACAAAAATTTAATCAAAATTCTGAAATGCACGGTGGTTAATCATCATATAAATTGGCACAACTCTTTATCAAATGCCCTATGGGCTGACAGGGTGACTCCCAAGGCTGCAATAGGTAACTCTCCCTTTTTCTTGGTATATGGTAAAGAAGCCATCCTGCCTCCTCATCTATTTTTACCGTCTCTACAGATTTCCCAGTCAGTGCAAGAAACAACATGTTCTGCCATGGAACATAGAATTAATACCTTGCTTAAGCTGGAAGAAGAAAGAGAGTTAGCCAGGAAGAAGTTTGACCAACATCAGAAGACAGTGAAACACTGGTTCGATCACCGAAAAGGAGCCAGTAGGAATCTGGAAGTAGGTGACCTAGTGTTGAAATGGGACAAAGAGCACGATGACAGAGGAAAACATACTAAGTTCCAAAGCTTGTGGCTGGGATCGTTTATCATTGTAGAAAAACTTGGTCCTAACACTTTTAGGTTGCAGACACTAGAGGGAGACATCGAGAACCTTCTAGTAAATGGTCATCTTATAAAAAAATACTTTTTTTTATCCCCATTAAGGGATTATCCTGTATATACCTTGTGTGGTTTTCTCTGTTTGTGGAATTTTCTTTTTGAGTGTTTATTTTATTTATTTGCTTTGACTCTCTTTTCATATCTATTTGCCATTTTATTTGTGTGATTAGTTAAACTTCAAACTGATGAATTTTTATCAAAACCTATAATTGACCTACGAATCATGCATCATAATCTAATTATCCCGAAATTTGTCATGATGTTTTATGTTTTGAACAGTGAACAATTTTTTCACCTTTCTAGACTTTACCAGAAATTCTTAAATTATGTAAATATAAATTAATAAGATGGGTCTCTGCAAAGATTTTTCCAAAAGGATGAAGGTAGTATTGGTCAAGGTTATCTATTTAAGTCTTTTACGCCACTCCCTCTCGTGAAGAGAATTAGATTTGCCTCCCTATCTGCTAAGATAATCTCATTCGAGATTAAACATAACTACAATTTGGCCATAATTGGATTCGAATATTTCTTTAAAATAATCTGAAGGACAGAGGGTCTTATTACAAGCCAGTCTGTTCAGGATCACAGGTTTGCGTTCAGTAACATTGTCGTTTCCGGTCACCGAGCCTGGACAATGGCCCTTGGACAAAACACCCAAGGATAAAAGGTCTCGTCACGAGCCAATTTATTTACTGTAATGTAGATTGGTGAATGACATGGTTGCTATTTGGTTACCAAGCCAGAACCATGGCCTTCAGAGAAATAAAATGATATAAAAAAAAGGAAAAAGAACAATGACCGTAATAGTTCAACCTAACCAGAATTGTATATCTATAACTGGCAGATGGGATACTGGCATTCTTCGGGCTTTGAAGCAACCCTGTCGAGGCTATGGACGCCTGCTAGAAGCAGGGCCATGCTTGTGCTATTGGGATTTCATTCTTTAAAATCTAGCCACTTACTATCTTACTTCGTTTGGAGTGATTTTTGTAAGAGACCTGATCTTTATCAAATAAATAATTTGAACAATAAATTTCTGGTAAGTTTTTAGAAACATGAAATTCCTTAATCTATTTAAGATACTAAAATATAGAATTCTGTATAATGGTAAACAAGAGGGATCTAATGTTTCGATTGCATGGTTTCAGGTCAAGAATTTAGAGATAATTGTTTCGCCCAGTCAGTCGCCATCTGTTGTGCTCCTACCCAACAACCTTTAAAAAAAAAATCATCAAACAAAATTTTATTTTGTTTTGATGAAATGTTTGAATTTCTTGTTTCAAATCTAAGGAATCAGAAACTACTGAAACAATCAATTTCCGTGAGCTACTGAAACGATAAAATTCCATGTTTTTACAACCTTTGTGAATTATGGTTAGGTAACATAAATCACTACATTGAAATTATTATTTTGAATTGGTTTACCTTTTAGATTAGGGTGTGAGTATTTTGATTTCCATGCCTTTTATTATAACCTGACCATAAGCTTTATTAGAACACTTATTACTTGATATTTTTATTTTGCGTCTTATGTGCGAATTTAATAAGGTTGTGAAATTGGAAAGTCGATTATGGTATTGTTTGGTACCTTATCAATGTTCATGCAAATTTTATCTCCAAGGCTTGTTGTTTAACTTCTGAATCATGTGCAGTCCAACTTTATTATTTGATCATGATCTTTACAATATGCTCCATATCTTAATTTATAGTTTTGCATGTGAAGTTTGGGGTTGGTTTGATGTCATGCCATATGCTCGCCACCTTCGAAGATTTAAACCATCATAGGGTAAGGTCGACGTTTAAACGCTTAAGGTTCATCCCCTATGGTTGTTTTGACTCGCATCGCCATTTGATCCATTTGTTTGCAGATAGATACGATATCATTACACTTGTACTTAACTCTATAAATGACATTCAATTCCAAGTACGTGCTCAGCATCATGGTTGCATGTTCGTTCAACACCTGTGATTCATTTACGGTGTGATTGTATGTCGATTGGACTGGATAAATAATGACAAAACGAGTCCAGTCTGGAGTCTTCGCCCTAATTTCCTTTATCACTTGATTATTGCTCTACGTGATAATTCTCCCTCCCCCATGCCGAGTTTACAAGGGTCTTGTCTGGGTTTATTCATGGTGTATTTTTTTTATGAGAGCATTGGTTTTCATTGCTTGTGTTTTCTGCTTGGTCTGCATCCTGAGTGCTCGCTCTCCAGTTTACTCTCATGTGTCAATTTGTGGTATCTCTTGTGTGTGTAGCTTCGTGCCTTTATGCTCGCATCTATGGCTCTGATGGTTAGGGTTGAACCTAGTGACATGAAACTCTTTGATGGAAACCCTGAACTATTAGCCAAGGTTGAAGCAGTTGGATGGTTGTCGTTTATTCGCAAGTTTGCGGACTCAAACCCTGAGGTGACCAGGTTATTTGCTTTGTCGCTGTTTGATGCTAGGGTTAAAGTGGCCGACCTCCAATTTAGGGTCGATGAGCACGCAGTTTATCTGGCTACGAGTTTTCCATTGATAGGTGAACACTGGTTCAAGTACAAGCAGATGGAGGTCATGGAATGGAGACATATGTTGAAGAATCCTTTCCAGGAGGTGTCGTTCAGAACTAGTGTATCGCGGAAGTATTTCCAGAAAGAATGGCGATCGGTTCTAGATTTTATTCACCGATACGTGACCTGTGAGGGTCGTCTTTCCTCGGCTTATGTCTATCGCCTTCGATTGTTGGTTGTTTTTCTCAGTTTTCCTTTGAATTTGCCCTATTATTTAGTTCAAAGTTTGACCAAGATGTCTTTGGCCATTAAAAAGAGGCTGAAGAACATCGGTCATAGTCTGTTTCATCATGGCCTTGTTAGGATATTGGTAGAAAGAGAGTTGAGTAAGCAAAATCGATCATGGGATGATTTTCTCGAACAGAATGGCTTCTTGGCATTCTCCCATTGTCAATTCGATAACCCTGAAGAATGTATTAGACATCAAGAGCCTTGTCGAACTTTGGCTTCACCTGTGCACGAGCCTGTGTCAAAACTTGTTGGTTGTGTAAGCCCCAGCGTCAACGATAATCCTACTCCCACTCTTGTGTAGTCCTGGTACTCCTATGCCTTCCAAGCGTATGAGGAATTCTTTGAATTTATCCCCTGTCACGCCGAAATGTAATGACAATACCTGCAAGCAAAAGGGAAAAAGGCCAAATGGTAAGGTTACTGGCAGGCTTACGAGGAGTATGTTAGCCAAGGTTAGCACTGTTAAGTCTTCTGTGAGTAAAAGCATTGACATTGAAATAGTTGTGATAGATGACGAAGAAGAGAATCATGTCTCGCTTAACGATGGCCTTGACATTGATCATGAGCCTGTCATGAACCATACAGATAACAGTCCCCATGTGTCTAACAAGAATCTTTAGGATGACCCTGTGGTCTATCCTCCAGCTAAGGACAAGTCTGTAGAAGCGAATTTACTGGGTTTCTATCGAATTGGTGAAATGGTTCACCCATTATTTGTAAACTGTTTGTTGGATAAAATACATAAGATGGAGGTGGAAATAACAGGAATGGTAGCACATCGTGATGCTATGACAGCCGTGAATACAAGGATGAAAGAAAAATCTGATTATGATGATAAATGTCTGCTGCATCTGAAGAAGCATAAAAATAGGTTGATTCGGAGAGTTCTGAAACTGCAAAATGAGAGTCATAAGAGTGAGCAAAAAGTGCGTGAGCTTAATGCTCAGGTTACTTTAATGCAATTCAAAGGTCATTCACAGAATCCGGCAAATGGTGTGAATATACAGGTGTTTAATGCTCCTGTAAAATTATAATATTTTGGGCACACTCACTATTGTATATCTAAGAAGATTTCAGGTTTGAAGTTTATAATCAAGTGATAATCAAGTTTTTTTGTTACAGGTATTGGTTGGATTTGATTGATGGATTATGTAGTTTATTTTATTTTTTTTATTGCGTAGGTGTTAATTAGTTCTCTTTAATGTGTAGTGCTGCAGGTTATATGGTTGATGCGTTTTTCTTGGATCTCTCATTTTGAAGATGATCTCTGGGGAATCGTGAACAAATCGGTTGGCCTTGTTGTTTCCCAGGTGTCACTAAATTGTTAGTGCCTTTATCATTTTGTGATTTTGTGCTATAAATCGAATCTTTCCAATTTCGAGACATTATGATGCATGTAGAAAAATGACAGATTGCATTTGTCATTTTTAAATGAAATTGGTTAAGATTTCAATTTGGTAGTTTCCAGTTTTATAGAACTATCTCCATGTGAGGTTAAATGTATTTAAAGGAAAGATGTATTACGGGATAGGGGGTCGATAGTTGGGAAAAGGGCAAGGCAAGATCACTGTAATCATTTCCTGTGAATTAAGACAATTTGTTGTTGGCAGTTACAGTACTTTTGACTGGTGATACCTATATATATATTTACAGTATTTTTATTATGCAAATCTATTTATGATATCGTTTGATCTTGTCACTTCTTTCTGCAGTCTTTATATTTTGTCATCATTTCTTTAATGAATTATGCAAAATGCATCATGTTTAACTGTCGACTTATGCTAGTTTTAATTTGCTAATATATGTCACATAGTAGATTTGGTGTTTTCATCATGATGTGTGTGATATACTTGGTCACTGTGTTATCTTGTTTAAATTTCTGAATTTCTTCTGAATATTTTCAGGATCTTTAGCACAGTAGCATTATTTTGCAAATTTAATTCCAGGTTACTTCTATCTCGCTCCTGATCAGGACAGTACATGTAGGATAGGTTAATGGTAGTTTCTCTTTATGTAATTTTACAGAAAACCTATTGGATCAGATTGTCACATTTAGGTTTTGATAAGTTACTTTTCAATTTGGTTATTAATGTAAATTTGTTTATAGTGTAACTTATGTAAATTCATTGAAGCTGTTAATATTTCTTTAATTATTTATTCTTGTACTTGTAGATTAATTGTTTTATTAGGTTAATTCTAGTTGTTATTTGTGTAATATACCAACTAATTCAGCAATCATTTTTAACAGTTTGCTGTATATATTCATAGGTAAACTATAGATTTAGTTAAACAATAGCTTTAGTTTTTTTTTTTTGAGTTTTCTCCTGTAGCTGGGAGTAGTTTAGGGAAGGAAACGGGGCCTTAATCTTGTCAAAGGTAGCTACCTAATGACTGAGAGCATCTTTGGAAACTTTTGGATCGGGTTGCCTCTCGGTTGACAATTGTGCCATTTCTGGCCCGTCAACAGGTATGGAATACCAACCTCAGTCAAATATTTTAAAGTGTTTGGAAGTAACTGTTACATCAAAAGAAACAAGGATGACCTTTGAAAGTTTGACTCCAGGACTAATGAAGGAATATTTTTAGGATACTCATCCAACAAAAAAGCATATAGGTGTTACAATAAAAGGTTTCATAAAATTGTAGAAAGTGTTGATGTGAAAGTAAATGATATAAAACCAAGGAAAGAGAAAAATATTGATAGTAATGAAAATACATGTGATGATGAAATAAAAGACTTGCAAAAGGATGAGAACATTCATAATGAAGAATAAGACAAAGAGAAGGCTGATACACAGGAAGATGATGAATAATTCCCTAGACCTAACACTAAAACTCCTTCTAGGAGGGTATAAAAGGATCATCCGAAATCACAGATAATGGGTGATAAAAATTCTAGCCTCAAAACAAGAATGCAACTACCAGATATGGAACAATCCCTACTCTCCATAGAAGAACCCAAGAATGTTACAGAAGCCAACAAAAGTGATGAATGGGTCAAATCCATGACTGAAGAACTAGATCAGATTGAGAAAAATGAGACCTATGAACTTTTCCCAAGAGCTAAATATAAGAGCATTGTAGGAACCAAATGGATTTTCAAAAAAAAGTTCAATCAATATGGACAAGTAATAAGGAACAAAGAAATATTGGTTTGTAAGGGTTATGCTCAAGTGGAAGGTTTGAAGAAATTTATGCTCCTGTAGCTCGACTTGAAGTAATCAAAATGTTTTTAGCACTGCCATGTGATAAAAAATTCAAAGTATGTCAAATGAACTTCAAGTCTGCATTCCTGAATGAAAAAGTAGAAGAAGAAGTGTATATTGAACAACCTGAAGGGTTTCTCTTGTCTCAAAACAAAGATTATGTCCGTAAACTGAAAAATGAACTATATGGTCTCAAACAAGCTCCAAGAGCATGGTTTTCAAGATTAGATAGTTACTTGAAACAACAAGGTTTTAAAAGAGGAGTCAGTGAAAGCAATATTTAGCTAAAAATCGAAGATAATAATATGACCGTTGTTGTTGTCTATGTGGATGATATCATTTTTGGAAGCAAACTTCAAATCCTAAGTGTAGACTTTGCCTCTCAAATGAAGAAAGAATTCAAAATGTCAATGTTGGGTGAATTGAAATTCTTCTTGGGATTGCAAGTCTACCAAATAGAAGAAGGAATTTTCATCTTTCAAACTAAGTACATCAAAGATATGTTGAAAAAGTTTAAAATTAAATATTCTAAACCTATTGGTACTCATATGGTCATTGGTTTCAAGTTATGTAAGGATGATGAATCTCTGGAAGTAGATCATAGCATGTTTAGATCCATGATTGGTAGTCTACTATACATGAAAGCCACAAGACCAACTGTGATGCAATTTGTTGGATTGGTGGCTAGATTCTAGTCAGATCCCAAAGAAACACATGTAACAACAGTAAAAAAGATTTTTAAATATCTAGAAAGTACCATGGAGTATGGTTTATGGTATCCAAAAGGAAAATACTTTACCTTGAAAGAGTTTACTAATGCAGATTGGGTAGGAAGTGTTGATGATTGAAAAATTACTAGCGGAGTAGCATTCTTTCTGGGAAAATTTTTAGTATCATGGTTAAGTAAAAAAAATCCTCCATTTCACTCTCTACAACAGAAGAAAAATATATTGCTACCGCATCATGCTGCACTTAGGTTATTTGGATGAAACAAACCCTAGAAGATATTCTTGTAAAATATGAACATACAATAGTGATCAACTTTGATAACACTAGTGCTATAAATATGTCTAAAAATCCTATCATGCATAATAAGACAAAACATATACCAATAAATTATCACTATCTAAGAGAACAGGTATCTCAAAAAGATGTCATATTGGAATACATTGACACAAAAGAACATATTGCTGAAATTTTAAGCAAACCACTACCTAAGGAAGCCTTTGAGTGTCCTAAACAGAAGATGGAAGTCATTCCTTTACAAAAGCACTAAAAGAAGGAAGCGCAATCTCAGCGGGAGATATGACGATTGGGGGAGCTGTCAGACAGAGAGGTATCTTTTTCATTGGTGTAAAAGGGGGAGAATGATTAAAGATATTTCCATCAATGCTAAAGGGGGATATTGTTGAGTAAACTAGTTGTAGTTGATGTAAAATCAGTTATCGAAAGTCAAAGATATGGTGGGAGACTGAATAACCCTGTTATAGGATGTAGGTTGTAGAGTGAATGACAAACGAATAACCCTATAGCAAGTTGAACGACTGGGATCGATCATCAAATATTCTTGCTGAATGAACTAGCATAGAGGTTAAACACATACAAAGTGATAAAGTTCCGCGAAGGATTAAAGATTGGATGGTAGGGGTTAGTGCCTCCCTAGAACCACTGGCTGAGGATCAGTTCTGCAAGAGATAGGTGGAAGGATGAAGTTCTACAAAAGATCAATATAGGATGACTTACATTAGTCACGCACTAGATCCGATGATTAAGGATTAATTTCGACAGTTAGGAGGAAAATCCAAAGTTCTGTAAAAGATCAAGATCGGATGAATGAGATTAGTTCCACTAAAAGGAGATCAATGGAGTGGAAAGAAAATGCAGAAAGGGAATTATGGAAATAACATTTAAAGACTCAATGAACTCGCATCCCACAATCCAAAATATCGACGATCAGAAAGACTTCCGTGAGAGATCGATGGTGAGGAAAATTTAGTGCAAAAAATGAAAGGCGGAGAAGTGAGAAAGTAACGTTTGAACTTTCGAGAACCCGCACTCCACATCCTGCATTCTAGAAGATAAATGGTCATGGAAGAGCCCAGATCAATAATGCAGAAAGACAACTACGGAAATCGCAAAAAGACATTTTCAAAAATTCACAAACCTGCATACCACAATCTGTATCTTACCTTAGATCAACGGTGGGGAATTGTTGATGAGGAAACCATGGTGCATAAATACAATTTCGAGGAGGAAATCTATGCGTTAGATCAACGATCGAGAGAGAATTAAAAATAGGATCAACGGCTCTGATTAAAGTTGGTATATGATCTTGTGGAAATAAGATGGATATTGTAGAAACACCAGAAAATGATAAACATGGCTATATAAATGAATTCTGAGATGTGGGAAGAACAAAACGTTGCCTTTGCTGAAGTGATGCGATGGTTGAATGGGTAGATGATGAAGATGTATGTCTATAAGTAAACAATCACGATCCAAAATGAAAGAACACAACTATGGAGAGATGCATTGGTGGGTAATAGGTAAAAGATATTTATTGAATGAATGTGTAAAGAAGAAAGTGTCTATGTTAGTAATTATGAAAGATTCCAAAGTGGATAGTTTTTCAACTATTCTAAAAGATTGAGATTATCAGTCTAGGGTGGGAGGGTGGTTCTAGGGTAAGCCATAGTTTTTCAGGGGGTCGAATCCTCCTTCTAGTCGTAGATAGAGAACAAGGTGTCATAGCATCCTTATCTGTTGAAGTAGACAAAAAAACCATAGGGGTGTTGTAGCATCCTTGTGTGTAGTTGCAGGAAAAATATAGGGTGTACCTACATCCTTTCTATTGCAGTAGATAAACAATTTTGTAAATTCATCCTTTAATGAGTTTGTGTTGGTTTTTTTCTCTTTTTATGTTTCCATGACAAAATTTGTGTTCTGGTTGTTTATTTTTATGTATATTAAAGTAAAAAATGAAAATACTGATTCACCCCCCTCTCTTAGTATTGTGGGATAAACCAACAATCATCCTCAGGTCCTCTGGACACGTTATAACATTCTATCTTCAACTGCATGTGGCAGTGTACATGCGGATTGACCAGATATGCAACCTGCACCATATTCAGAACAACATCGCAGATGAGCTATAGTGCATTGTGAACATCTGGATTGGAATCCACGAAACTGAAGGTATGGGTGAAATAAACTGTTAGTTACTCCCAAGTGGTAGTTTCCCTCCATAACTCAGTGGATACGTACCTATATCGCAACACTTTGTCCAACATATGAACAAATGCATGGACATTCGACCAGATGATCACTAGGATTGTTCCTCCCATCGTACTTCCTAGCAGGGTATACCTCTGCATCTCCAAATTAAGCTATTATCAATTTGTGACATTGCGACCAACCAATGATCATATTCTTATGAGTCTCCCACTAGCACGCTGGAGTAGCCTTAAGTGCTTCTTCCAATGCCATCAACCAATGTGGTTTCAACACCTTATCTTTGAATTCCAACAAGAATGTGGACAACTTTGGTAATCCTTTATATACCGGTAACTCAATAGTCTTAGTTGTGATGTGACACAGTAACTGTGTAAAAAGACTGCACTTTCTTAGTGATACCTCATGCAAGCATTTCTGCCAATTTTCTAAAGCGTTAGTTGAGTCAGAAGATGTGGAGATAGCGTTGCGCCACCCAATTTCTCCATCATCAGTTAGATGGATCTAATGTTTTGATATATTATGCACATGATCCCATCCTTTGACAACTTCATCCTTTACTGGCTCAATATATCATCACCCTTCATTTGGATCCATCGAAGCGATGAATTTGATGTCCTGGTTCTCAAAGGTCATCATCCACTTCTTAAAATTGATTACTTCCATGCTATCATTGGCCCATCCAATCCCCAAAAATGTGGGATAGGATCCTCTGTCATCAACAAATTCAATTATGTTGAGGTTAGCATAAGTCTTCATATCTTCAACATCCACTACCAAGTGCAACACATGCCCGATCAGTTATACCTTGGCTTTATTAGCTAATTGCAGCTGTGTTGGAGACCAACCCAATGTCGATCTCCCTATATTCTTCCATGTTTGTTTTGTTAGAATATTCACATTTGAACCTAGATCCATAATGACTGAATCTACTTCATAGTCCCTAATTTGGATGTTCATGTGCATCCCTTTTCTCATCTTTTTCTTATGAAAATAATTCACCACAGAGTCCCTTTATCCCTTCGTCGATTGATGCAACAAGTTCTCAATCTCGGCAAAAGCATCAGGATCTCTTACTAGCAATAAGCAACTCTCAAAGAAACTCTGCAAGGAACCATGCTATCGCGATAGTCCTGCCTCCAACTAAGAATCAAAAGCAGTGCGCATTTCGTAAATATGTGACTTACCAGGATTCTGTCAAATCAAATCACATGCTTCAAAGAATGTGTCATTCTCAGCATTGATATCAAACGATACCTTCTTCTTCCTAGCCAACTGAATTTTTGGATGAGGGCTATCTTCTCCAATCGTTGCACCTCTACGAGTGATGATAGCGACATCAAAATATTTTCTTTCGGGCTTCCTTGAGATCATTACAACTATTGTCCCTTGATTCTAGTTCATTGGTGGATTCATAGGTTGGTTTACGTTCTGAGCCACATTTTTTTTTTGAATTTGTATTTGGTTATGACCTTGATTCTGCACTTGATTCTGGTTCGGCAACTAGTTCTGATTATGCAAGTGGTTCTGGTTCTGTAGTTTATTCCGATTCTGTAATTGAGGAATATTTCTTTCCTGGCACCTCGTGATCAGTTGTGGAGATTTTTCCACCATATGATCAATTGTGGTACCATACGTACACAAACACTGCAACTATGGGAAATATCTCTGATAGTGTCCCAACACCCCATAATTGTAACATTGGACAGGTTCATGACCTTGTCCTCCTCCTCGACCAAAGACTCCTCCTTGACCTCAGAATCCTCCTTGTTGTTGATATTGTGGCTGAGTCAACTACTGCTGGAAGGGATTCATCTGATGCTGAACATAATGTGCTTCCTAAATGTACTATGCTTGTGATTGAGCCATCTGCATCTGGTTATATTGTAGTTGCATCATGAACTACTGTTGTGGCTATGGCGGTATAAACTGCATCTACGGTGGGGGCACATACTNCTAAATGTACTATGCTTGTGATTGAGCCATCTGCATCTGGTTATATTGTAGTTGCATCATGAACTACTGTTGTGGCTATGGCGGTATAAACTGCATCTACGGTGGTGGCACATACTGCAATTGAGGTAGTGGTTGTGCCACCTAAGGATAAGAATGCAGTTGTTGTACTACTTGATGATCTTCACCCTTCACATAGTATGAGTCATACGTCCTCTCCTAGAGTAGGTCATATGCGCAATAATATTTATCTTCGTACCCAATAGATCGAAAAAATGTGCAATACAATTCCATCGACTTTGTTACCATTTTCTACATGTATCTTCACTCTTCATGTCTGTGCCCATATACTTGACAAATGTGGCATAAGGGTACACTGCCAAAACTCAATGGGTTTGGCACTCCTGACAATAGATAATTTTGAAAATTGGGGCAAGCATCTTTGATATGTCCATTTGCACGACACCGAGTACACCAAAGGTCTTCGCGATGCTCTTTACCCTTCTTGATATCTTGCAGTTGAAGCATTAAGTTCGCCAGTTGTTCTTGAATCTGGTTGATACCAGCTACGCTTTCTCCAATGGGCGAAGCCTCCAACTTCATTGCAATCTCCATATCCTCTCCTTGTGTCACAATATTCTACTTCATCAATGGTTATATGATATGAAATACCAACGCTGTGATGAACCAATCTTTGTGCTAGAAATCGCTGATCTCAAAACTAGCCCTCGCCTTTAATGTGTTGAATTTTTGGTCAAAATCCCATACAGTTTCATTAGGAAATTGCTTAATCTCCTTTAATTATGTAATGTACTTCGCTTTAGACTTGGGATTTCTGAATTCTTCAATGAGTCCTTTCCTGATCTCCGCCAATGTCTTTGCAGGGGTCCCCGTAGGAACTTGTGTAAATTTCATGTACCAATCTAGTGCATGACCATGAAGAGTGGTCGCCAATTGGCTCTTATTTACATCATCATCCATAGTTTTCCTCACATTCCATTGCTTCACATAAAAACCAATACAGCTCAGGATCATCAGTCACATTCCCATGGAACAAAAGGTAACTTTGTATCATCTCCTACCATCTTGGGCCCTCTCCCTACCGACGCTGATCTACTACTAGAATGTTGTTGGAACGTTGGACAAGTCGATGTGGAACTTGTGTTTCTCCCCTAATGCGGAGTAGTGCACAAAGGTGTGGGAACCTTTCTGCTGGGGGTTGATCTTACTATTATCCTTGGTGTATCCTATTCATCCTCTTCATCGTTGTAGGGTCACTTCGTCCCATGTGGTGTTCCTTCGTGGTCTTGCGTTTTGATCACAACAGGACCTTCCCCTATCCTCTGCCTCTTATCCTGTGAAAACCTTTATCCTCCTCTTGTGATACCACTTTCTTCCTCGACTTCCCTCATAGTCTCGGTGAAACTTGCACCCATCTACCCCTTATCCTTCCATTTGTCTCCCCCATTTCTTCGTGTTATCCACGTCCTCCACACACTGGAGTTCTACTAATAAAGGTGCATTTTTAGTATTCCTTTTTCATAGACAAGAATCTTGATTGAAAATTGCAAAGACAGTAGGAACCCACCTCTTGGCCCGTTGAAAAATTCCCTTTCTGCTTAGCTGTAATATTTAGTAGTATCAACCACGAACTCAGTGATATATCCTTCCAAGATACTGTCCAACCATACTTCAATAGCCCGTGATGCCTTGTTGTCAGTTTCCTACAAGTCCTAGATCAACTCAGGGGTCCAGGACGTTGGCTCACCTCCTTGAAAGTTTACCTTGTGTTAGGTAAATCACGCTAACCACTCATACAATATGATGGGAAATTCACAAAAAAAGTACTCGTGTCTATCGTCGTGTATGTACCTTTTGATCCACTTATCCATTTTCAGTCCAGGGTTTTGATTCTCTGTCTCAGCAAATTCTCATAGCTTCTAGTCGAACCAATCTTGAATTTTTGGTCTTGTTGGATGCCACATATCCTCCTCTCAGTCACAACAAGGTCCCAGGAGTGGAACCATTTGTTGGCAGAAACCTAACCAACAAAACCAATCGATAGGGGTTCCCACTTTGTCGACGCTCAACTCACAACGATCTCCCTCAGCACTGACCTAGATAGGTTTTACCCTGCCCAACAATGCCCACAAAGCAGATGAAGTCTCATAAGAGATGTTAGAGGGAGGGCTGTCAGAACCAAGTTTCTACAGAATAGAAGAGGACTATGTGCATCAAAAACTTATCAACTTATCACAATAATTAACAGATCCAACCATCCACTTACACATTAGCAGAATCATTCATTATCTTAACATATCGCATAATTTATTCATAACTACAGTGATAATATTGATGCACAAATAGACATATAAAGATAAAATCATTTAAAACAAAGAAATATCACATCATAGATCCATGTCACAGATTTACTTTACATTCATCAATGGATCACAGAAACAGTAAAACACAAAAAGACAAAAGAGATAATAATTTAGATCAACTTCCATCTTGTCATATTATTTCTGTGCAAAATCACAGTTCACAAACCAACAGATCTCAGTTCAGATACTTAACAACCAACAAATTCACAAAAATATCCAGATCAATCCCAAGCTAAGGTGATCTAACACTTGCACTCTACTTCTACTTATAGGATTTCTTTTTTACATTCAAGGTCCACTTGGACAAATTTCTAACTAACTCTTAAGTGATTCTACAAAATAATGACCAATATCCACAAAATCTAGGCCAAAAGTACAAAAGGTGACACAAATATATATAAAATATTATATTCTCCACCTTGCATGCCATTGTATACTTGCACGCTGTCTTTGAGCTTGCGCAACATCCACAATTATGCGCAGCTAACTTGTCCCAAAAACCTTGTCAACATCCCTCTACATCAATGATGTCTCTTCTTACTTGATATTTTTTAAGTGTCTTTGGATGTAAATGCACAAATTAAGATGTGAATTAAAGTAAACGATGTTGTCTTGTGAATCTACTTACAATTGATTCAGCCAAGATGCGGTGAGCCACATTACTGTCTTGTGAACAAGTTTTTTTACCAATCGATTTGAATGCAACAACAAGAGATTTAAGAATGTGATTACTTGATTCGATATTCTTCAATTTTATTATGCCTAAATTTCTTCTAACAGTTTCCATACTCTTAGATTCAATCAAAGCTAAAAATACTTGGCATTTACTGCCTTCAGATTTTTTATCAAAATATTGTTTCCTTGTTTGAGAACAATGACGAAGGATAGTGCATTTAGGAAACTTACCTTCCATGGAATTCAATATGCTCTCGTCCACTTGTATGCTCTTAGGATTTCTCTTTCACGTTGATATGATATATTTTTTTCATTTGAAATGTTGGAGTGACGTTTCCATCCACTACAAGCTAACAACTTTGATTAGGATATTGAACCACCTGGAATGGTCATTGCGGAGCCACATTTGCATCATTAGTAACATAATGATTACACTCTTCAAAAAATTGTTTGCTTAATAATGCACCAAGATTTTCATCTTCCCATAACCATCTTCCATCTTCCCATACCTCTACATCAGGTATCTGTGCTTTTCCCTCAGATGTTGAGGCACAAGTATTTGATGCAAAGTGTGGTGTTTCATCCAATGAAATTGATATTGAAATGTGGGTCGTTGGAGAATGCATGGTATTATCCACTATCAAATTCCCTTGCTTTGACTCTTTCTTTTGGGAACCCAACATTGTATTTTATATTGAATTGTTCTGCTTCACCTGTTGAGCGGGAATGGGAAGTATTTTCTCATAGATTGAATGTCAACAATTTCTCAATTCTTCCCTCTTCTGTTTTTTTCATCTTCTATCGGTGTAAACACTTTCCTAGCTGATTTATGGCCTCTATTACGTACATTCCCCATTGAAATCCACCCAAACTTGTACAATACCTATGGATTTGTGTAATAAATGATGAAATGACAGGTTGAATAGTTCTATGTGCATGGGTCAGAGGAATTTCATCTTTTTCTACAGTAAAACTGGCCCACGACTTGCAACCAAACATTTTTTATAAAACAAATATCGCATATGTGATATAACACATGTCTATTTTAACGCATATGCATTATATCACACATGCGTTATGTATACAATGGTTTACACCTAATGGTCACTATGTAAACCATGATTATCATATCACATATGTGATATAACGCATGTCTGTTTTAACACATATGTTTTATATCACATATGCATTATGTATACAATGGTTTAAACCTAACGGTCGCTATGTAAAACATGATTATCATATCGTATATGCGATATAACACATACCCGATAAAACGCTTATGCAATGTAGTACATATGACTCTAGGAGAAATTAGCATTACATTGATTAAGCTAAAAGAGGGTTCGAGGAGTCAAATGAGGGAGATAAAGGTGTAGAGGAAATGACAAGATAGAGGGATGGGTAGGGGAGATATATGGGGGGATGAAGGGAGGGTAAATATAAGTGAAAGGGAGGGATGGGTAGGGAAGATTTATGAAAGGGGGGATGAAGGGAGGAGAAATATAAATGGGAGGGGAATAAATATAAGTGGGACGGAGGGATGGGGGGTAGGGTATATATGGGGGATGTGAGAGAGATATATATAGCATGGAGGGATGATTGGGTGCAGGAAATATGTAGGATACTGGATGGAGGAAAGGTATAGAATAATAGATGGAGGGACAAATGGGGTGGGGGGTGTCTAAAGAGTGAGAGGGAGAAGAGGGAGGAGAGGGAAGGATGGAGTAGTGGTATATAGATATGTATAGAGTGAGTGAGTGAGAGAGACAAATGGGGGGTGATTAAAGAGTGAGAGGGGGGAGAGTCAAAGAGAGAGAGAGAGAGAGAGAGAGAGAGAGAGAGAGATGGAGGGATAGACAACGATGGATGGAGGGATGGTTAGAGGGTAAGAGAGTGGGATGATAACAGTGAGAGATGAGAGATTTAGGGAAATGAACGATGGTCAAGGATGGTTACACCAAGGGTAAGAGATGAGGGACTATGTGTGTGTGTGTGTGTGTGTGAGAGAGAGAGAGAGAGAGAGATAAATTGATATTAAGGAATGGAGAGAAAGATGGTGAGTTGAAGGCTTGAGCCACTGGATTGATTTAACACATGAGAGAGAGGGACACATGGTTAGAGAGGGAAAGAGGAGAGAGAGGGTTGATGGATGGTTTTAGAGGCAGATACATGGTGAAGGAGATAAATATCGATGGTTTGATAGAGAAAGTAAGAGAGGGAAGGAATTTGGGGGGAGAGAGGTGGTAGGGGGAGAAAGTGAGGTAGAAGGAATGGAGGGAGAATGATATGGAGGGAGTGAGTGAGAGGATGGAACACATGGAGGTATAAGGAGAGGAAGGGAGAGGCAGGGGAAGAGAGAAGGGGTTTTAGTGAGAGGGAGGGGTAACAAAGCAAGGGTTTTTAGAAGGAGGGAAGGGGGAGAGAGAGAGGGTTAATGGATGGTTTTAGAGGCATATGCATGGTGAAGGAGAGAAATATCGATGGTTATATAGAGAGGGATGGAGAGAGGGTGTGTGGATGTGTTTTATAGAGACAAAGGGGGTAGGTTTGTTATAAAGGGAGAGGGGGTGTGGTGTTCCAAGACCAAGATGTGTGTACAAGTTTGTTTGAGGGGCAAGTGGTGAGATAAGGAAGGAGGGGGGTTTTCGGAAGAGAGGGAGGGAAAGGGGTGAGTGAGAGTGTTGAGGGATGGTTATAGATGTAGAGGGATAGTGAAGGAGAGAAATAGATATGGTTAGATAGATAGGGATGGATAGAGGGTGTGTGGATGTGTGTGAGAGAGACAAAGGGGGGAAGGTTTGTTATAGAGGGAGAGACGGTGTGTTTTTTCTAGACCAAGAGGTGTGTAAGTTTGTTAGAGAGGGGAGTGGAGAGATAAGGAAGGAGGGGGGATTTAGACAGAGAGGGGAAGAGAGTAAGAGAGAGAAGGAATTAGGGGGGGAGAGAGAAGAGGGTGGAGAGAGGAGGTAGGTGAGAAAGTGAGGTATGGAGTGATTGAGAGGACGAAACACATCGAGGTAGAAGGAGAGGGATGGAGGGGAGAAGAGAGAAGGGGGAGAGAGAGAGGGAAGAGGGATGGTTAGAGAGGTAGAGGGATCGTGAAGGAGAGAAATAGTGATGGAGAGAGGGTATGTGGATGTGTGTTATATAGACAAAGGGGGGATGGTATGTTATAGAGGGAGAAAGTGTATGGTGTTCGAAGACCAATGTATATGTAAAATTGTTTTTTAAATTAACGTAGTGAAACACATATGTGTTATAACGCATATGCATTATATCGCATATGCAATATAAAACACATGTTAATTTTGTAAAATTTAAAATTTCGGCAAGAATAAGGCTTGGCATCATGTTTGGAGATAGATTCGGGCTATTGAACCTATTGGCGAGGACAAATAAACGAGGGATATTTCCTGTATTTTTAGAACTTTATGAATATGGTTAGTTTCAATGGCATTTTTTGCTATGACAAATAAAATATTTTTTTATGAAAATATAAAATATTGTAGAATACGATCTTACGATTCTGAATATGTAATTTTTTCCTAAATATGTATGTTTTATTTATTTATTATTATTTTTCTAAATGACATGCGTCAGTTTTAAAAAATAGATACATCTATTCTTTTTTATATAACTTTTGATTGCCTTCACCATTTCGCAAGAAAACTATATGGCGGACTAGAGGAGAGCGAGCTTTACAATCTTATATATAGAAATCAAGAATTTCATTAAGTTTTTCCCCTAAACTGTTGCACCCACATAGAATGTTTTTGTTTCAAGGTTTTTAGACTTCAATAATTAATAATAAAAATAATAATTCATGAATTTTTTTGAAAAATTACTATTGCACTAGTACCATATGTCCTTTATATGGTTGCTAGATTTTATCAAAAAATGACATCATTTACCTCCTATACTGTTGCACTCGCACAAACATATATGTTATGATGTGTTGAAGATTTGAAAACTCAATTTAAGGGAAGCTAATTTTATAATCATTTACACAAATTTTATATAGATAAAATTTATATATTATGAAAGCTTATTCAATTACCTAACTTTTTTCTTTTTACTTCATCTTCAAATCGGTTAGGGAAGTACCTCTAATTCTTACCTAAATTCATAGGTTCCATTGTTTTTCAGTGTTATGTGGCATCTAAAGTTCCTTTAAAGGAGTCCATAATTGTGCATCAGCCCTTACAATAATTAACGCATGAGTAAAACTGCTTGTTGAGAATTATATGATTAAATTCATGTACAATTTTTTTAATTTACGAATTTTGAGATGTGTGACATAATTGGATTGGGAGCGACCCATGCCAAACCTTGAAATGTAATCTTGTTAAATGGTTGGGTAGCAACCCATGCCAATTATGTGAAACTAAACCTTTTCTAAATTAATGGGCACTGAGTCATGCCAAACATTTAAAATGAATATTGACTAAACCTTTTATAAACTAAGTGTTTCTTTTGGAGAAACAATGCCACGCTAAAGACGCGTATGAATATTAAATTATGGCTTGAGTTTTAAAATATGAATAAACTATTTAAATGTAAATTCACAAGATGAAACCTTGGTTAAACAAAAAGTTTAAAAGGAATTTTTAAGAGATGAGAACATATCATGCATCTTTTAATTTATCCTAAAGGCCTCTCATCATCCAAAATCCTAGTAGGAGGAAGCAAGTATAAGATTCAAATAACGATTTAAGAAATAATATTAAGGGGATAAGATTTTCTTGTTCTTTATCTTATTGGATTTCAACGTGGCTTGGGGGTGGGTTTTTTTGGTAGGAAAACATGTGCTCAACAAAAAACCAACAAAGAACCAATTAGTTGGGAGGAAACTCAAAGTCAAGTCTTCAATGGCATGTTTCAAACCAATTGAGTTAAGTATGTTGAATTGTTCTATATTTACGATTAAATTGATGACAAGTTCCTTAATTGTGGTTGTGGATATGTGAGTTGAATGAATAGACATGAAAATTTTGAATATCCTTTAAATTGTATGGGAAAAGGGTTGGTTGTTCTTAAAATTGATTGTTAGACTTTTTCTTTATGATTGAGTTTATTTGGTTATGGTTTTATGATTGATAATTAATATATAATTGGATCTTGATTAGAAAGTAATGTAATTAATTACAACGCTATAGTGAAATATTGACTTGACATTAGATTGTTAAGTTGAAATGAATGGTAAAAGACTATCTTGAGATATGTGGGATGATTACATAAGTCATGTGAATGAACTATGTTACTTTTTAATTTAAGAGATAGTGCGCATATGTGATAAATGATTGTTATTATTGATGATTAACTATATTA
The DNA here is from genome assembly GCA_001517045.1 of Pseudotsuga menziesii. Taxonomy (NCBI): domain Eukaryota; kingdom Viridiplantae; phylum Streptophyta; class Pinopsida; order Pinales; family Pinaceae; genus Pseudotsuga; species Pseudotsuga menziesii. The sequence goes on along the minus strand of LPNX011089911.1, from coordinate 164,076 downwards.
CTTCCCCTACTCGAAATGAAAATATGAAAATATGGTTAATAAATGAGACCCTATGTTATTGTTTTGTCAAGAGGCTGTTAAATTCTAAGGTGTCCATAGTTTAGAAATAACATAATCATAAATGCTTGCGATTTTTTACGTCTGTAAATAGCTAAGAATGTAATCATAGATTCTGGTAATTTGTTACGTCGGTTAACAGGTAAGTAAATTGAACTATTGTCGTTATGGTTTGGTTAAGTATCATTTCGTAAGGGGTAAACAATAGTATAAACTCCTAGTAAATATTATGTGGCCTACATTTATGTAGCAATACCCTTTTGTTTGATGTAGTACTATTTATCTCTAAAGAAATAAATCCTCAAAATGTATTAACTAGGTGAGATTTTATCAAGTACGAAAGTATGAGGGATATCCCCGGATGCGGGTGATGAGTCACATGGAAAGGTTGACAGATGCAGTGATAGCGGTTTGATGAGTGCGAGTACCTCAAGGGATGAGCCAAGGAATCATGGCCAAGTGGCGTTCTTAGGCATGGCATGTACCACGCAGACCCGAGATGAGATGGTTGTAAATGCAGCAGGAGGTTCGCAAGGGAGGATTGCTCTTTTTGCACATCCAAGAGGCAGTGGCCAGGAACAATGAATACGACAAAACTCCAGGACATGCAGACTTCATCACGGATTAAGGATTCAGATATGACAAGAAAATATGATGGGACGATGGCAGAGATGATCTCACACACCTGCGTATGCATTGCCAAAAGATCTTGTTGGGTGCCATCGCACTACTTAACCAGGGAGCAGCGAGACTCCATCACCATAGAAATTGTCGACAGAGTCTAGGTCAAGCATTCTCAGAGAGGCAAGCATTGGGTGAAGCACTCGCATATTCACAAAGCGCGCAGAAGAGGAAGAAAATGAAAGTGCCATATCTGGGGATCAATGGTTGATCCTGCTATGGGGGAAGAAGATCAATGGGAACAATTATTCAATGAGGAGACGACTGCCCACATCTGTCAATCCATTGTGGTCATGGAGGAGGAGATCTTTGATGAATTTAAAGTAAAGCTGGGAGAGGGCGTGGTTATGTCCCATTATTGGTGACTCAAGTTCATACTATCTCATTCCATGAATGAGAGGGAGAGCTATGTGGAGCTCATCTGCATCATGGTTGAGAAATTCAAAGATGAGGTAGAGAATAACCTTGATCACATGCACAGCCTTCTGCGTCTCTCTGAGCCACCATTTCAGTGCGTTCCGAGAGGGGAGGATGTTGACATGGCGGAATCCAGTCAAGCGGGTGTGGGCAATGGAAATGGCGTCAACGACGCTCAGGATGAGGCTAGGTCGTCTCGACGTCGCTAGGATGGGGCTGTGGTCAGCTCTTTCCCCATGTTGTTCACTCTTTTGCTGTTTATTTTGTTATGCTTTATCGGCTCCTATACTGTTCTCCTTGTAACCATGATCGAGCGCCCAAGCTTAAAGTCTAGGGGGCTCTCATGCTCGTGCGACTTTGAATTTAGGATATACTCTTCTTATTTTTGTTTTTCTTAGCAGAGAGTTTCCTGACTCGATGCTTTCAGGAGTAGCAGCGCATGTAAATATTTTCAGTCTTTTGCATTAATAGAAAGGTCCCTTCTTACTTAAAAAAAAAGTACGAGGGATATAAATGTTAGGAGTATTTGATAACAAAAAATGTTATATGTGTTAGGTAATAACTCCCGATTCCTCTTATTCCCTTGCTAATGCATATATTTATACAATTCATATGACGGTTGTGTTTCACCTTCCGCCCAGCCTTTTCGGCTTCCTACTTAACTATTCAGTTTTCTTTATTTATTTACAAAATATATAATCTCGACGGATTATATTCCAACAATCACC
>LPNX011089911.1:82341-161521 GCA_001517045.1 Pseudotsuga menziesii | reverse complement strand
ACAAGCCTCACTTTGTTCTTGTCAAGTGAGCCATCTGATCTGTATTTGTTCTTGTACACCCACTTGCAGCCAATTGGTTTGGTTCCAACTGGAGGGTCAACCAGATTTCAAGTTCCATTCTTCATGAGTGCATCATACTCATTCTTGCATAGCTTCTTTCCACTCAACTCGAGTAGAAGCTTCTTCAAAGGAAGTTGGTTCAAAGTTAGCAGATAAATTAAATTCACAATCAAATGATACATCCATGTCATCACCTGAATTATCTGCTTCTCCTCCATCTTCATGTCTTTTCGAACTTCTCGTTCCCATCTTTCCAACTTCATCCGGATGGACACTTTCAAGTGTCTTTGTGGCCCATTTAGGAATCTTCCGTGATGGTCCTGGTTGATCAGCTCGTGGTGCTTCATCATTGATTGAAATTCTTTCAATTCTCTCAATCACATCATCCAGTTGAATCTCTTGATCAGGTGAAGTAGCAGGAACTTCTTCATGCGGGGGAGTTGGTGCTTCATATGGAAATTCCAAAGGTTGATCCAAAATAGGAATCTCCCCTTCAAGGTTTGGAATTTCATATTCATTTTCAGAATATGTCTTTGGATGAGGATATTTTTCCAAATGATCAAGTTGTCTCTCAATGGACTCGTCATTTTTATTAGTCTCAAGAAAAATGACATCTCTGGAAATAAGAAACTTCTTGTTTACCTCATCATATAGATGGTATGCCTTGGAGTATTCTTCATACCCCAGGAAAATACATTTTCTGCTTCGAGCACCAAGCTTGTTTCTTTGCTTCTTTGGAATCAAGGCATAACAGGTGGAACCAAAAACTTTGAGATGCCTGAGTGAAGGGAGATAGCCAAACCACATTTCATGTGGAGTCTTGTTATCAAGAGCATTTGAGGGACTTATGTTTCTCAAATAGGTTGCACATTTTACTGCATCGCCCCAAAACATTAGTTTTACATTCTCAAAAAATATCATTGAGCGAACCATATTCATTATGGTTCTGTTCATTCTTTTTGCTACACCGTTTTGTTGAGGATTGTAGGGAACTGTAGTCTGATGTGCAATTCCATGTTGGCGAAGATAATCTTCAAAAGCATTTGAAGTGTATTCTTTCCCATTATCAGTACGAAGTGTACCAATTTTTTATTGTGCTTGTTTTTCTATCAATGCATGAAAGTCTTTGAATGTTTGAAATGCTTCTGCTTTTGTCTTTAAACAGTAAATCCAGCATATTCTTGAGTAGTCCTCAACAAAGGTCATAAAATACTTATTCCCATTAGCAGAAGGAGTTGGCATTGGGCCACATAAATCAGAATGCACTAATTCTAATTTCCTACTTGCTCTGAAATTAGATTCATGGAATGGCAGCTTACTGTGTTTCCCTAATATACATGCATCACATTTGTTCTTCTCTTTGGGAATGGTGGGCAAACCAAATACACCATTCTTTCTCAACAAACGAAGACTGTTATAATTTAGATGACCAAATCTTGCATGCCACAATAAACTTGATGAAAAATTACCTTCTCCATGCTGAGAGAGGTAGGCATAGTTCTGAACTCTTGCAGATGAACCCTTTAGCTTCAACAGCTTCCCATCTTTGTATCCAGTCATGATGACTTGGTTGTGAGAGGACTTTCTTATTTCTACGATTCCATCAAACATGTGGATGGAATGGCCTTGCTGTCGAATCTCCACCAAGGACAGCAGGATTCTCTGCAACTCTGGAAGATAAAGAACATTCTTCAACAAGAAATCAGGGAATCCAGACATCTTCAGTCGAATGGTGCCCATTCCTTTTGGTTTAAGACTTGACATATCTGCAAAGTACACTATGCCATTTATTGTTTCATTAAGTTCTTCAAAACAGTCTTTTCTAAAAGTCATGTGTGATGTTGCACCAGTATCAAGCAGCCAACAATCTTTGTAAGATGAAAGTGAAGTCATTTCATTAATTCCAAGATTACAATGTGCAACAATACAATGAGCAGAATCAGAAGATTTACTAGCATCTTGGTTTTTATTGTCATATTTCTTCTGGTTATGTTTGTCTTTGATGGAGTCCCACGAAGCCCAACACTGATCTGATGTGTGCCCAGAATTTCCACACCGCTTGCACTGCAAATCTGATCTTTTGCTGAAGTTGTTTCTACCCACTCTGCCTCTGAATTTTCTTCTTCCTCTGCCTCTCTCTTTGCCAGAGAGAGTGACACCAACTACAGATGCTATAGATTGCATCTTTTGTGATGAATCTGCAACTAAAACAAAAAGAAGAAAGAGTAAAGGTGCAGGTCTAAGTCTGTGCCACCTTCCTCAATCCAATGCCAAAGATAATCAGTCTTCAAAGCGGTCACAGCAAACAGCAACACTCTTCTCCTATACTGGTCACAGTTTCGAGCCTATGAGTGGACTCAAAATGCAGCTACTTTACAATCAAATAATGCAGTTGATTATTGTTTATTCTAGAGTGATATTACATATGAACTACACCTTAATTACATCAATAACTTGCAGCATAAGTTGCACCAATCTACAGAGAAGAAATAACTCTCGTGGAACAGAAGTTTACATCAATTCTTCAGTCGGAGCAACAAAAGAGTGCTCTCATTTCTCTCAAAGCCAAGATAGCGTGGTTACATATTAGGGTTAGGTATAGCAGTCTTTTGACAAACTTATATTCTTCATAACATAAATGCTTTTCACTAGTGGCACAACATATACAATCATTCAGTTCAGCCAGATCTTATAGCATAGACTTCCTCTAAGAGCTGGCAATCGAGTCTTCTACTAAAATAAAACAAAGCAAGTTCAATGAGGCAGTTTTCAAGCATGCAACAGTCTAGGGTAAATTTAGGGTTTTTGTATTTCAACCAACAAAAACGTTTTACCTCCCCTTAGCTGAATACAGGAGAGCTTCTTGTTCACTCACATTCAGGCTGAGTCTTTACACGTTCCACCAACAGTATTCTGGCTGAGTCTTTACAGTATTCTGGCTGAGTCTTTACACGTTCCAGGCTCAGTGTTTACACATTCAGGTTGAGATGGAGGAGAGCATTGAACATGGAGGAGGAGGTCGAGCCTCAACTCTCAACTCCAACAATTAAGTCTTCAATGCAGACAACACCAACAATGCAACAATCTTCTCAACTTCCACGATCCTTGATGGTCTGATACGCAACTTCAATTCGCAGAAGAGGAAACTCTTCACACAGTTGATGAATGCGTTAGTCTCCATGCAGCTGACTGAGGGCATGAAAAGTCGAGCTGAACGACCAACACTGCAGAGCAAAGTACCACAGCAAAGACGGCCAAAGAAGGTTTCCAGAAGTTTGTAAATTCAGTGATTGAGAGACCATATCACTAATCCAATGCCAAGACAAGCTCGTAGTGGGAAGCAGCATGCAAAATACGACTTCAATCTCATTCGTGGACTCACATATATTATTTCTCCGTTAAATCAAATACACATAACTCATAAGCCACATCAATACTTCATGCATAAAACTAGGGAAAAATTAGGTTTTATGCAGTCTCCAACAGTCACCAAAGTTTTACCTCCATGCACTTGAGAAAGGGCATGTATTTCACCATCATTCTTCAGCATATCACAGCTTCTTGTCAACGCAGCTAACATGATCAACAGCGATTTCCCTCACCGAAGCGTAGGACCACCACGAGCTTAAAGAGAACAATCTTCACATTCATGTCGATTTCACCCTTGCAGCACACAAACAGTATGTGTCCTTTCCACAATACGCAGCCACGATCTCTTCAATTCGTCGCGGATGTGAGGAAGGAGTGACTCACAGCCCTCCAAGATAGACACTAGTCAAGACGCAACTCCAAAAATGCAGGTAGAGGACGCCTCAACACCACGCAACACAATATACGATTCTCAATTCCTAAATTAGGGTTTCACCTTACTCTAGATACAAGGATTGTTCACGCCATCGTGGGGAAGAGAATCAAAGTGTAGAGAAGAGTGCGTTGGTCTTCAACACTGTGGATGGATCTATAGCAGTAGAATGAGAGCATGCACAATAATAGAATTGAAGGTAGCCACAAAAAAGTGCAGAGAATTGAAGGAGTAACGCCACGCAAAACGTTACACTCCAAAGAGAGCAAGATGAGTAGAGGGAAGAGAAAATGAATGAACCAACAGTTTGGCAACGGACAAGAAAGCAAGCACAAAAGGACCGAATGGATACATGAACGTTAGAGCAGCCAATGCATGCACCAATGCATGCAATCTGCAGACAGCCCAGGGTGTATATAGCAGGAGAATCCAGCAGACTGTATAGGCAGGAGTTATGGCAGGCATCCGCTCTGATACCACTGTTAGGTAATAACTCCGGATTCCTCTTATTTCCTTGCTAATGCATATATTTATACAATTCATATGACGGTTGTGTTTCACCTTCCGCTCAGCCTTTTCGGCTTCCTACATAACTATTCAGTTTTCTTTATTTATTTACAAAATATATAATCCGACGGATTACATTCCAACAATATGTTTATAACTGGAATTCTAAATTTAAAAGATATATGTATGTGTGGAGGAGAAGCCTCCAAAACTATACAAACGATACAGGAAGGTATTCAAATAATTTACTTGATAAACCTTCAAATAATTTACTTGATAAATATACATTGTTGGCATGACTTTATGGATGTAATAGTTATGCTTTGAGATAATTATTACCAAGATTAACATAATTGATTTATTGACATGATATTTACGTCTAAAGAAAAAAAATTATATTCTATTTATATGAATAGAAAAAAATTATATTCTATTATATATGAATAAGAACAAATAAAATATATGGATGAGAATATTACCGCATAAATAAGTAGAAATCAGTAGTTCAAAGTGTACATATTTTTATGATGTTTAAAAAGAGTTAACAACAATTTGATAAGAACAAATAAAATATATGGATGAGAATATTACCGCATAAATAAGTAGAAATCAGTAGTTCAAAGTGTACATATTTTTATGAAGTTTAAAAAGAGTTAACAACAATTTGATATGAATATTTTATATCCCTTCACACTGTAAACTTGATATTTGCTTCACTAAAATATTGATTTTATTGAGTTACAAATGTTAGAGGTCAATATTGCAGAATGTTAAAAAAACAGAGATGTAAATGATTGTAATAATCTTCTGTGCAGGAAGGAATTCCACCAAATTTTAAAGGATTTAAAAGAAATTTGAAAAATTCCAACATATTAAAATTTAAAATACTATATGTTACCTCATACCCCTCAAACAAATATTAAAATTGATGACTACTGTCTACACCCTCAAACAAATATTAAAATTTATGAGAGGCAATTTAAATTCATGCTTGACTTTTTAATGTTATAATTAAGTGTCAAATGCATTTTAAAACGTCAAATTCCAGCCCTAGTCGGCACATGAAAGGCAAAAGCTCACTGTGAGGTGAGGGCAATTATGACAGTTTTCAGAAAAAATGTGGTGCAGCCTCGGCTTTTTGACAAAGCCTCCTCTTACTGCGTATTAATTAGACATTTAAGCAGGTTTTACAGAACTACCATTAAATACAAACCAATCCAATATACCAATTAGTTAGGTAAATTGATTAAGTAAATTCAGTTGAATGAAAATTTAAATTTGGATGAATTAATGACATATGAGTTGAAGGCAATTTGCTTTGATAAAGTAAATGTACTGGATAATTAATTACACATTAACATAGCTCCGTAAATTTACCCAACATATACAGGAAAGGGGCATCTCGGCATGGAAGACTCCATTCGTATCTCAACCCAAGGCCCCCTCTTCACTTCTTGTGCGGAGGGCAATCAGTCAGCAGGGGCGAACAATACGTTACACGCGATAGGGTGTTTGTTAGCCTCGCCACATGAAGGGCAAAAGCCTGCTGCTTGAAGTGAGTTTTATCGTTTTAAAATTTGGTACAGCCCACGGCGTCCAAGGTTTTTCTGTCAAATCGTAGGAAAAATAATTTGTGAGATACGAAATCCTTCTAATTATCCAATAAAATTACAAAAATTTATTTGAAATTCAAATTTTACTATACCCTTACCCTTAAGTAACTAGACCTTTCAGCTTTGCATATGCGCAAAAAGGGCTTTGGACTTGTATCAAGTCATCAAAATTGAGCTACAGCACAGCCCCCCCTCCAAATTGAGCTACAGCACAGCCCCCCCTCCAGGGGTTAAATTTGAGGGGCTCCCTTACCCATCAGTTAATTATTTTGTTAGGGTTTTGTTTTTAAAACTATCTTACATATAATGTTTAATAAAAAAAATGATTAGTCTATTGAACCTCTTTTATCCTCTATTTAGTTAACCAAAGAAACTACCTGAAACATTTTTACCCTCTATTCAGTGGAGTTTATTGGGCCTTTTTCATCCTCTATTCAACAAGTGAAACTACCTGAAATGTTTTTACATTAAGTCAACAAATGGAACTCCCTGAAATGTTTTTACTCTAAGTCAGTAGTTTCTACCTGTAGAATCTCATTATGTAAAACCTTAGTCATCTTTCTATCTCAAATTTGGATATAAAACTCAATCTACCTCTGGAATCTCATTATGTAAAATCTCATTCATCCTTTTATCTTAGATTTTAATGTAAATCAATTACAATTAAAAAATACTCCGCATCTAAAAAACAAAGTTCAACTCTCTAAAAGAGGAACCTAGTACATACAAAACCTGCCATACAATCACACTTCAACTTTAGATTTTGGAAATAAAAGAAATACAATAAATTGCAGTTAGGTATCCATAAATAATTAAAAGTGCCCTCAGACTTTACAAACGATGACGGATATTACAATGCCCTCATACATTACTCCATGGTAATTGAATAAAAGACAACTATTTATGAGTAACTTGAAAATTTTAATAAGGTTTCTGAACTAACAGGTAAAACAAAATTTGCATTAAAAATATAGTCAAAGAAAAAGAAAACCATTTGGTCATAAGCATTTTTAAAAGAAAAATAGAGGCTGGCAACTCGTAATCGTAATCACTGTATATAAAAGATTCTTGGACAGAGAGATGTCACTGCCTTCATAGAGTCTACTATTTGTTCACCTTGATTAAGTGGATAAATGAAGATGATTTGTTTCAACCAGGGATGGATGAAGATGAGATGTTTCAAACTGGTATTTTTTTACCATTGAAATGATTCACAAACAAAACAGTGGAAAGCCCATTCGTTTGGCAAAATATTAAAAAAAGAAACTACCCTTTCTACACAACGACCCATTATTTTAACATAAAAATGATTCACAAATGAATTAATTTGAAGTCCTGTTCATTTGCCAGAATTTTTTTAAAAAAAAAACATGATTTATATGTACAACAACTACAATAAGGATCAAGTAACAGCATTGATTTAACCCCTAGTGGTAAGAACTCAAAGGCAAACTGGTAAGGCAAATATGTGGAGGGTAAATAGCTTTCAGGTTGATCAGGACCGTTCACTGTAGGCTTGTAGCAGGACCATTCATTTTTTCCTTTATTAAGTATTGTGAATTTGTCCGAGCACCTCCAGCTCCACTCCGCGCAACCTAGGGTTTTGTTGCTAAATCCATGTGCAATTCTTAGTTTTGATAAGTGACTCAAAGTAGGGTTTCGTTGCTAAATCTATGTGCAATTCTTAGTTTTGATAAGTGACATGCATTTATCTGCTAAATCCCTCAACTCTTTGAACACCATTTGTTGAAATGGTATGGATAATGGAAGAGTTTTCATGTTCCGCTCAGTCCTGAGATTGGGGTTCCTATCTTTTCGGCAATAACTATTTCTAGGGGTCAGACTATGTTAGAAGCCGGCCAGTATCGAAGGAAACCATTACAGAGGATTGAAGGGTACTGGAACAAGAACTGAAAGGGAAAAATCTATTAGAAATTTCGAAGGTACTGGAACATGAACTGAAAGAGGGAAATATATTAGAAATTTAGAAGATTCGTTAGCTTGGATGACGTCGTCCAAAAAATATAGAACTTATATGACATCGAGCTTGTGGTTTGGTCCGACTCACTAATGCATTTATTAAGAACAGTTGGGAATTAAATGAAAGGCACCAACTCTTTAAAGGCTTAGCCAGTTCGGCTGCCAGCCACCGCTATGGGCACTCACAATAACTCCACCTTCCACCTCAAGAGTTTAAAGGCTTAGCCAGTTAGGCTGCCAGCCACCACCGTCGGCACTCACAGTAACTCCACCTCCCACCTCAAGAGTCTTTATACATTGTATAAATTTATAATAAACATATAAAATTTACAGACGGCCAATTTTTTAACCTACCTGTCAAATTGACGGTTTTCCAAAATAAAAGAAACTTCGTTGTTGAAGTGTATATTCACATGGACCTGTATTTGGTGGCAAAAAAACGCAAAAACGTCCATACGGCGTCAAATTTAACCCCTGGCCCCGCTCTGCTGCATGTGCGGAGGTTATGTAGAATGTGACTTCCGTCAGCATCGTTAAAACATTTAACGCTCTGCACATTGCTTTGATCGGAGTACCCGACATAAAATTCATTAGTCTCTGTGGCGAATGGAACCGGTTCTCTGCAGAACTCTTCCAATCCAGAATCGGATTGACATGGGAGCAGATTACTGTCCGGAGATGGTAGCTCGTTCAAATTCAATAAGCACTCGGGTATTCCTGCAAAATAATCGAAATGTGGAGATCCCTCGCTGGTTATGATGGCATCGAATGGAATCAGACCATGTGACTTCACTTCTCACCGAGTCATTTCATTGAAATAATTGGCCATGTTTCAGCGAGTCATTTCATTTCATTGTAATAATTGGGCAATGATACGGCTACTCGAAACATTAATATTATCAAACTCTAATACAGTGTAGCCTGTAGGGATTTTGAACGATATACGGTGATTCTCTTCGATATAAATTGTTTTGTCCTTTCCGGTACGATTCTCTCCACGATCCTTTCATAAATTTTTACATATTTTCTCCCATGAACCCTTCGAATCAGACCAGATGACCGTCAACAAATCACTAAACGAAAGACCTTGCATTCCAATACGACTAATTCTAAAGAAAATAAAATTAAGATTAAGCATTGGTTACATTGGGCAAGGATTGAATTCCCAATTTGATAATAACATAAACAGATAGCCTATCATTGAGATCCCGTCAACCATATATCTATAATATGCAAATTAACCATTACGTTTGTTAAGAAATATTATCAACAGATTATGTTTCTTATAACTAACCACAGCCTTCGAACTCAAACTTGCCCTCCCGTTCCTCCTGGGATTCACACAGCAACCAGCCCAGCGACTGTGGGCTTGCTTTTGGTAAATCGAGCTCATGAATCCAATCTACCTGTTGTGTGTTGTCGAAGAAATCTTCCAGTACTTGACCGTCAGCATCGTTAAAACATTTAACGCTCTGCACATTGCTTTGATCGGAGTACCCGACATAAAATTCATTAGTATCTGTGGCGAATGGAACCGGTTCTCTGCAGAACTCTTCCAATCCAGAATCGGATTGACATGGGAGCAGATTACTGTCCGGAGATGGTAGATCGTTCAAATTCAATAAGCACTCAAAATAATCGAAATGTGGAGATCCCTCGCTGGTTATGATGGCATCGTTCACTATAAGGTCGCAACTTGACCTAGGAGATTTCACAGTTTCTTGACCATGAAGCGATTTGGCATTATCTGAACTAAGATAACTGCAGCCATAACCCTTGGAGACGTTTATTCTTACCATTTCCGGCTCTCTCGCCACTGTTTCTATTCTCACAGGGGTGGTTTTGAAAACATAATTTTTAAGGAGAGCAGATTCTGACATCGTCTTCAAATTTTCTGTACCGTTGTCTTGTGATTGGGTAATTGACAGCATCTTCTTGGTCAGATGAGTGTTCCAGTAGTTCTTGATTTCATTATCTGTTCGCCCAGGCAGGCGTCCTGCTATCAGTGTCCATCTGCATACATCCATAAAAATAACTCACATCAGACTTATCACCAGAATTTCTTACGATGACATTAAAAATTCTTCAGCACGACAAGGGGATTGGAAGAATTCAACAAACTGAATAAGTTTCATTCTTTCTCTACATACCGATTGCCAAGAAGACGATGAAGGCGAATAATAAGCTCCTCCTCGTCAGGGGAAATGTTTCCGCGTTTAATATCAGGACGAAGATAGTTGAGCCAACGTAGTCTACAACTCTTTCCACACCGCATAAGACCTGCAAAACAAAATCTCTCCGCTAATGTAGCTAGCCTAAAAATACTCATTTACTTCTGGATTAATAAATCAGGATTCAGTACTATTAGATATTGCTGGGATTCACCTGCTTTTTGGGGTAGACTTCTCCATCCACCATCGCCATGAAGTCGAATGTAGTCGAACAGAATCATATCCTCCTTGACTGTCCAGGCGACACGCTTGAGCCCATGTCTTGAGCAGCAAGGAGATCTACTCATCTTGGATTCAGCAGCCTGATCTCCTTTGCCGGGAACAGAACTCGTCGTTTCTCCTTCCCAAGGCAGTAGGGTATATATAAAAAGAATTGGCTACTTATGCAAACCGCGTGACCTAATTAATAAATATTGCAGCAGATTTTCATTGGCGGAAATTTAAGGGCTATAATAATGCCTTTTACCATGCTCGCGATTGCTGCCCAGAAATTGACGGAATCATGCATGGGCGGCTGGGCCCGATGAAAGTTTGAAACCATCACGCATTTACTGCATGCATCATCCTACGCTATTCCGGGCACCAATTATTGAGGGCTTTGGTGTTTGAGGATGACCGATCTTAAAGCCCTGATTACCTACAGGAAACTTGGCGGAATTTCAAGTAGCAATCAAGAGAGAAACAATAATGTTTGGCCTTGCGTTGAACTGTCAATGCAGGCCTTGAACAGTAACTGCACGCACTAGGGACACCGAAACAATAGTTGTAGAGGCGATATAAAGAGACATCGGGGTCCACCACTATTGTGTTTTCACGTCATTATTATGAAATAAATAAGTATAGGAAACCAATGATATCATTGGTGGGACGAAAACACGAAACACGGGAAAATATCGGGGAACAAAACATCATGTAAAATCCAATGATAAATATACGCTCGAATTTGCACCGTTGAATCAAAGATGCTCTAATCAAACGGTGTTTATCTACCTGCATAGATTGCAAAAGAACACTACGTGTTAGTTGACATATCATTAAATTAATTACAACAAAGAAAACGCTACTTCACGACATTACTCGATAAGGACGTTCACCTTATCGGTACAAAATCCAATTGGTGAGCAGAACTTTATCATGTTTCGAATCTTTGTGTGTGATACTACGTATGCGTCAAGTTTGACGAATCACCCATTTGATGATGGTGACTCTGAGCTCAGTCACGACGAGGTTTTTGCACTCAGGGTTGTAATTTCAAATTGCGTACACTCGTCAAAATTGCCAGTAACAATCAAAATCTGAAACGTTTTCTGTATTTTAAACTAGATTTTGACGCTTTCGGTAAAATCTTAGCTGTATTTGACGGGTAAATTGACCCGTGACGGGCATCTACCCGTCAAATTCCATCACTGTTTGCACTTTCACAACTTGAATAGGTTGTCACGGGGCGGCCTTTTCGACAACATTGAAGTGACATACTTAGTAAGTAGAGCTTTGCAAATCACATTTGGGAAACCATATCATTGGAAAGCTTTGCAGTACAGACTTAGAAAACCTGATCATTTGAATGTTTTGGGTAGATTTTTTGAAAATTGCATAAGGCTGGTTTAAATTAAAGTAATTTGTTAGGAAATTTTTTACTTATCACATTTATTGATTACAATTTAAGTGTTATTAATAAGTTATTTGTTTTTTATGTGTAGACAACTACTCTTTATCTTTATGTAGTAATGATCATGTATAGCTACTAACTATTTTTTATCATTTTTAATTTCAAATTTCAAATTTGGAAAATTATAGACCTTAGTCTACTCCAAATTTTAAGATATAAACCATTGTGGATATGAAACATCCCCAATTTCATAAATAAATAAAAAATTATTTATTGTATTTAACATTAGAAATTCACTCAATATTTAAGGACATTTTATTTCTTGGCCATCTTTTTGTCATGCATTACTCTCTTCATGTATTTTTATTTTATTAGCTTGCTTGATTGGTGATTAGCAGACATGACATTTCTTTGTGTCATATAAAAACTCTCTATATTTAATTTGTTGTGATAATACAGTTTATCGTTGTTGTAGGTTTGTTGTTTGAATTCTAACCAAGAGCTGCACAAAGGATGGACATGGTCTTACTTACTCATACGACTAATGTATGAATCTTCTAATCTACGATGTGCAGGCATTGAGGTACCTGGACATTACCATTTAAAGGACAAACTCTATACTATGATGGTATTTGGAGTAAAGCCAAAACGAACATAAGGTCTCGACAAGGTTCTAATCCTAAACTCTCTTATTCTTCAAAGTTCAAAAGCCATAATACATGGTATCTATTTCTATCAAATTTTTATCAAATGTAAAAGTTTTATCTAAGTATGCTAAGGGCCCAACTTTATGTTGCAGGTACAATACCACCTAAAACAATTAGAATGTAAACTATAAAATTTACACCATTCTCCAATGTGGCAACCATGTCATAGATAAGGGTTTGATTTGATGGGATGTGTGGACAGTTAGCTTTAAATTTGATATCCACTTAAATATCATGTAAGGACAGGATAAAGATTTGTTATAAATTCGAGCCTTGCCATTTCAATATGTCCTGGAGCTGTCTACAAAGCATGAGTTGGGTTTTAATGGTTCTTGATTATGGTGCGGGTCATTTCATTAAGGTTTGGAGAATGTTAAGAGCTCCTTTAATTTCCCGAGAGGCCTTCGGCTGCATTTTTTTGCCACTCCTCTATCTGTATCTAGAAGTGAAAGAACCACCAAAAATCTACCCTAGTCACCATTTAAACCAGTCTAAGTTCGGCTCAAGCATTAATGGAGCTTGTAATTTATGCTATGGTGTTGACTACGTGTTAATGAACTATCGAAAGGTAATTTGTAATCTTCAATGTTAATCTTTTCTCATTACCAAGTCTTCACTTAAATTGTTCATGGTTTAACTTCCACGTGAATGTATTACTTGTAGGTATACTCTCGAACGAGGTGGAGGACACAACAGGCAGCGAAGTCTTCCCCTTTATCTCGTAAGACCTCTGTCACTCCCTTATGTGGATCTTGACGAGAAAATTAGTTTTGTGGTATGTTTCATGCCCTTGGGTTTTCCTGCACTCTCATATCAATATGGAAGTGATACATTGCTTAGGTATTTCTATTATAAGGGTGTTAATCACCTCTTGTGGAGTCGTAGAAGACTATGCCAATATGTATAATTATTTCGTTATGTACTTGTTTTTAATATTGTAAGTACTAGCGAGGGTTCTGATACTGCAATCTCTACAATCCTAAGATTAAGCGACTCTGTAAACTTTCGAGAATGTGAAAGAATCACAGTGGAGTCTTACGACTTAGCCTTTCTGAGGTAAAAGTCATAAGGCCCTTCTATTTGGATTCTGTTGTTTGTGTTTTGTTTCTTTTTTAAATAGTACCGATCGTAGTGTTGTCTGACCCTGCGAGGGATTTTTAATTATACTTCTTTAAACCTTAAGGCCGTGAGCCTCTACAGAGTTTATTTTTTTGTTTGGCTTTAAAGGATGTTGTTACAGCTTTGAATCTGATGATCAGTTATGCTATAAACCGGAAACAATAAGCTCTTACTATCAATTCTTATTTTTGGGCTGAGAACTCTGTTATCGTAATTTCTTTGCATTGAAAACATTTTGGGATAAATCCCATGAGGTTTTTTTTGGATATACTTCTTTCTTTACTTTGAAATCAAAGATGCTGCATTTTTACATGATTTACTTTACGTTTGATAAGTCTTTCAATTACTTTGTAAGTGTTTAAGTAACAACTCACTATGAAGTCGAAATTGTAATAGGAGGGAGCTTTAAAAAGTGACTAGATTTATTTCACCGTTACAGTTTGTAGTCAACTTGTAAATGTTGGGATTTGATTATTTTGCCTTTCCAACAATAGGATTAGAATCAAGGGCCGTAGGTCCTCACTTTAGATATTTTCTCTTAAACTTACGTTTGTGAGAATCTAACTTTTCGTGTATACGGAGTTTAGAAAGAAATGCTACTTGGGTAAATGACTTTAGCTTGTTACCGTTTAAAAATTATACAGTTATATTATTTTGTGGTTTTATGAAGTCATTGTTATTAAACATATGGTAACTGTTCAGTTATACTAGCAATCTATTCTGAGAATAGAAGATTACTACTTTGTTTATTTCTTTATAACTGTTACTTGAATACTTAACTATGTATCGAAATTTTGATAGGCCAAGGATCTATACTTAAAATTTCAGTACTGTTAAAAGAATTTCGTTCTGTCTAGTTACTCGTACTCTTTTAGAATAATAAAAGGTTAATCCCTAAGGTTACTTGTTATCTTTTATTCAAACAATTATGCTATAATTTTTTCAATCATCTCGACTTGGTGTTTATTAATACTTTTAACTGCTAAGACACTAGCTTAAGATATCCTTAAGTAATCTAGTTTAGTTTTATTATGGTTTAATGAGAACTCTGGTTATTCTAGATTAATGCTAGAGTTTGATTAAAGATATATGATAACCAAAGTATTATTGAGGAATTTGGATGTGTACATTTATGCTTTTATACAATTGGAAATTAAAGTATTGAGAAACAATAAACACTTTTAATAAGTGCATAAATAAAAGATTTTGTATTGATTTTTTATTCCTATGCTTACTGTAAATGATAGTTTAGTTTTATTAACTGTAATTGTTTATCCTATAAAATAAGAGCTATCCTATGAAATAAGAGCTATAGTGTATATATATATTTGATTAAATACTAAATTTTCTAAAATAGTAATATATATATATATATATATATATATATATATCACTTTTATTCTCTGTGAGAACTAAAATACAGAAAGATTTTTTCTTTTTGGTACTACTAATCATAAATAATTTCATATACGTCACTGAGACGAAAAATACAATTGTTAATTTAATTTAATTTCTCTATCAATCAGTGTTTATCCAAATACTTAATCAAATAATTGTCAACTAAATACCAGTTAGCTATAATCATATTGGAAAATAACTACAACTTACTTAAACACGACATAATACAAATATAGAATTGGAACCTCGATGTGTTGCAGAAAAGGGACTAATAGCCAAGGGAGACTGTTCCAACTAACCATTTTTTGAAGTTTCCAAATCACTGTTTTAGGACCTTTGAGCTTGTTCACTGAATCACTAGGACTAGGATCTCTGCTACGAAATAGACTTCTGCAACTTAGCACTCAGCACCAGACTTAAATAAGAAAATCACTTTAGCTATCCCCTCATCAATTTCTTTGTGTGCCTGACCTTTCAGTTTGCAGCAGTCACAAAGTTCATTCTCTCAAAATCAGAATGCATAGTGATCCTCCGACTCAATTTTATGGTTTACATAAGATTGGTGTAATATCCTGAATTTTGGACCTAACACTTATAGGAAAGTGTCTATTGATTATGATGATTATCTTGATGTTTTATTTTATATTGGGTCAAAGACCCCACTGCATATGAACATGATGATTTGTTTTATATATTGGGCGTAAGTCAATTATTGATGATATATGTATATGCTTGTTTGTGTTGGGTGTGGACCCTAAAGCACATGATTGACGAGATGTTTTGTGTTGAGTAAGGATCTCTGGAAGACTTGAGTGATTGATGAATTGTGTTGAGCGATAAGTTGTGTAGCACATGAGTACTTACCTTTGTGTTGAGCGAGAAGCTCTCAAACACATGAAAAATTAATTAGATGTGTTGGTCATAAGCCCTGGAGCCTTCCATATTGATGTTGAGCATAAGCTTTGGAGCATTCCATGTTGATGTTGAGCATAATCTCTGGAGCATGGGATCCTTGGCCATTGTATCCCTAGGTGTATTGTACAAGTACATCCTAGCATTTAGTGTTGAGAGAAAACTCTGGAATTGCACTATGTTTATAACTCCCTGCTATAGGCATTGAGTATGGGCTCTGGTAAGCGCTAGGGGTCACTCAAAATAATTTAATAACTTTCGAGTGAAAATGACTTAAGAAAAATATTGATCTCATCATACTTATTTATAAATGATTAAATGAAATTTTGAATTTCTGTACTCTCATCAAAGTAGTGAGGAGCTACCATGTTATATGAGGAAAATCCAACATGCAAGGATGTTTAGAGTTGCCTAGCCTAGTAGAGCTAAGCCACCTATCTACTTGACCTTAATGAAGAAGTGTCATTCAGTCGAGGGATCGTGGTATATGATGCCCGAAGACAAATGTTAACAAGTGTTATAATACTATGTATTTTATACATAGTATGTATTAAGAATTAATTATGATTTAATATATAATTAAATAAAAGAAAGAAGAGAAGTTTGATCAATTATTATTTATTGTTAAAGGATTAGTAAATAGTATAATACCTATGAAAGTTTAACTAGGAACTAGTTAAAAGCTCCTAGGTTAAGTATTGAAAATTACCCGAGTAATTAAAAAAGGGTTAAATCAAGAAACCAAGGTTTCTTGATTTAACTGTGTCTTTGACTAAAAGAGTGTGTCTATAAGACTAAAATCCAAGCAAAGGTTTGGGGGTTCTGATTTTTATCTTGGAGAATTATTATTCTGCCTATTTTTTGGCTCTCAAGTGTTTTTCCTCGAGAAATTTCTCCTTCGAGGAAAAGATGACTGATTTAGAACATAATACCACTTAGGAAACCCTACCTTAGGAGCTCTAAGCTACTTGCATGTTGGATTCTATCTTGGGGGGATCTCGATTAGAACCACGAATGGTTTTGGGTCATGGTTGGGAGGAACATGGTAGTTTCCAAGTCATTTAGTCATCAAAATCAGAGGTGAGATTTGTCTTAAATTGATAATGGTGCTTATTTAAAAAGTGTGCAGGTTCAGCCCTTAAAAGAGCTTCGGGAAGATAAATTACACATATGAGTTCTTAGTATGCCCAAGTTCATTTCTAGGGTAAATGATCATTGTTTTATGTAAATGATTTCATATATATTATTAACCCTAGAATTGATTCGTTCTGTCCATATCTCATAGGGTTACATTTCTAAAATCTAACCCTAGACTCTCAATGATATCTTCTAGATTATATAATGAATTTGTTAGATGAATGTTCCAATGTATTTACTAACCCTGTGTAATTGAAGTTCTTCCTAGGTTCTACTAGGGTTTGTATTCTCTTCAAATACTCCCTAGGGTTGTAAATATTACCATAGGCTGTATATAGCTAGGATTTCATCTCTAAAGTTTGTTTTTGTATTCATTCAATATTCAGAAATTATTACTGTAAACTAGAAATCCAGACCTGCTATTTATTGCTCACCTATTATTTATATCTCTACTAACATATTACATTTGTTAGTAGAGACATGTTTCATATTATAGTAGATTTAATCATAAAGAAATAAATATACTAAATAGATACCTTAGGGTATTATTTACAAACATAACTACTTTATAGATAAATATATATATATATACAGATAAGGCCATCAGGTATAAAGATATATAAAAACTATCTAATACATTTAACTCCAAAATTAAATAACCCATCTAAGACATTTCAAGGTTTGCATCCATATTACAAATTTACATTAAAAATACTCCACATAAATGAAACAACATTATCAATAATCAGAGGCATCATGACCATCCATGTGGTCCTTTACAATTCTTTGGTCATATTTCATATAAAATAATCCACAGTTCTAATTTTTCCATCTAAACATAACCATAAAAAAAATTACATAACTCAACAAACATTACCATAGCAAAATTAAAATAATACATCATATACAGTTAATCATCTCACAGTAAAACAACATAAAAATCATATCATAAATCTATATATTACAAACAATAACATGAATCGAATACTCTAGGCATGCAAGCCCAATTTTTTTTATTTATTAAAATATATTTCATTACAACTCGTTACATTAAAAACCTTGCTTGCCAGCATAGGTCGCAACATCGATCCCATGGATGTCCAGACCAAGGCAAAGCCATAATAAAAAACCATACGTAATGTATATACAAAACGATAACCAAATCCTTTAACCATTCTCACACAGGCCATGCTATACATCAAATAATATGCACGCTGTGGTTTATAAAATACATCCATTAAAATATAAATACACAGAGTCCATTTACATATTAAACAAAAAATGCCATCGAGGGTCTTTAAACCCTAGCCTCTACAAAACCCACTAATGCATAGCGCTCACATAAGTCATGGCCTCGGCCAAATTTTAAATGTAATACATAGTCCCTACCAATTTAACCCTACGCTATACTATCACAACATTGTGGGAAAGGCGCATGCCATTCACGGCATGGCCTATACCCACACTGTCTATATATCTTTACATTACAAACTAAGTAACAATGTAATACACAGAACCTTCAATTCGGCAAATGCCCACATAATCCACCATAACAATAGAATAACACAGCAAAATCGTGCTATGCACATCATAAGTTAAAACCAAGGTAAATCAAGTAATACAATCAGTAGGCATCCATTTACACAGAGCTACCATAGATCTTGCCAAGTAAACTACATAGTCATCATATTAAAACTTATAAACAAGTTTACATAGAAATGCCAATGGGCTAATGCACCATTGCATGCAATTGTGCAGCCCATGGCTAAAATGCCCCAATGAAAATGATTTGCTTAACCAAAATCCAAATGTGCTACGAAGCCCAAACATTCCTCTCTTCACTGCTAAAATAGCCTAAGTAAAATTACAAACCCAAATTTATACACAGAATGAGAGGGAGTGCGACTTCACTCCACGGTCAAAGCTATCAAGATACTGTCCTAAACCCAAGTCTGTAATCATGCCTGAAGGAGAATCTTAAAAACCCACAAAATGAAACCCATAACATAAAACCCCAAACCAAGCAACAATCTATGCGTAGTCTTCCCAAGAGGACCGAAAGGTAGCAAGTAAAATATTGCTCACAGGATTACCATGGCCACAAGTACAAACGATTGGAGCCCACAAAAGCAAAGCCACACTGTTGATCATTCCCTTTTGGCACTTGCAAAACACAAGCAAAACGAGGGATGAGAAGCATGGCCATGAACAAATGTTAAACCAGACCAATGTGCAGGTGTGCCAAAAAACAACAAAGACTTACCTCACAGTGTGGAGGTTGTCTCCATGGTTTTCCCTCTATGCACAGCCAAAATGAAAACCCCCAAATGATAAACAACACACAACCATCGTGAGCCAAGCCTAAGGGAAGGATGTCACATTTCACCAAACGCATTGAATGCACCAGTTGGAAACCATTAAATCCACATAAAAACCCAGTCTCCATAGTTTGGTTTCGCTGCATTACAACATATGACCACCTCTTGCATAAAAACTTAAACCCTATTATTGTATGGTTATACCATATATCATGTCACCACCCAAACTCTATCATCAATTAACGTTAAAATATTACAAGGTTTGCATGATGGTGAGATTAAAATAGTACATAGTCCATAAGATACATTAGCCGAAGGTGTAATGCCATAAGGCATACCTATTATAAGTTAGACAAAATACACTTTATGCTTATAGCCTTATCTTTAACTCCAACATGAAATATGCTAAGCATAAATGCTTAGTGAACATGGCATATGCAATATGCCATGTTAAACTTTTTAATCCTCATAAAGATCAAAGTTCTGCTCTTAAGCCAATATAATAACCTGCCAAATAAAAGAACATAAGAGATGTTAATAAGTATAATAAAAATATATATAGAATGTAAAATGTATTAATGACATATAGAATAGTGAATTTAAAACACAACGAAGATTAATCAATGTACAAAAAATTTAGCCGTAGTAGCTACATTGACGATAACGATACTTACCAAATTATAAAATCAAGTCGATAAGCATCATAACAACTAGCAGTAGGTCCTCTAGGATCAATATTGTCAACACACTTTACACCAGATCTCATCACAAAGTAATGAATTGCGTAAGTAAATAAAAGAGGTGCCTTAGTTCGATTGAACTAAGTAAGCATGTGTAACCAAGTAATACTTTACCTCTCAAACCGTCATGGAAGAACAAGTCCCTCCACTCCACCAACTTTGTTTCCACAAACAAAGTAAAGTTAGGAATCCATATTTAACAAGTGCGACAATGCAGAAAGGACGAAGCACATAAATCCAATGACGACACATAAGCGAAAAAAGTGTAAACATATTACTAAGTAGTAAACAACAGTACAACATCATAAGTAAAATAATTTAAAAGTAACGAATAAAATATAAATGACAGAACATAAGAACAACTTACGACTAAACGTAGATACATAAAGTGTACGATAGAGTTTCGTAAGTAAATAATGTTCCATCTAGGTAGTTTTTACTAGCCTATAAATTTTTCTTTTATTTTCGATTTTTTGGGACATTACAATTGCCTAGGTCTTTCGGTTAGTTTTAGAATTTAATGAGCCACCTGCTAAGTTGCCACACTGAGGGAACATGAACACTTTTTTAGGGATTATGCTCCTGCAAAAGCTATAAAGTGAATTCCAATGTTTCAACTTGTCAATCAACCTTCTACAACTACTCCTTCCTCCTAGTGGGTCATTGAAAACTCATTTAATAGTTTCCCTTGAATATGTGTCTCCTTAAATTAATTATTAAAATAAATTATTATTCAATTAAAGTCATCCTTGACCCACTTGGTCATAAACTTTACAATAAAAAATAGCATAATGATTTTGCTGAAATAAATAATAACTATTTATTTTTCAGTTGTGGGTATGTTGCAACCACCTCGCTTTAAGTTCAACATCATCCTCGATGTTGCTTAAGTTATTATGAGTCTTCTTGGAATAGATCTGGATATGCCACCCCCATATCACTCTCCAGTTCCCAAGTCGCTTCATCTGGACTGAGGTGTTTCCACTGCACCTTTACCTGTCAAATGATGTGATCCTGGAGAAAAAATTCCCTCTTGTCAAGAATCCAATCTGGTTGCACCAAAAAATCTCCTTCTGGTTCTACCTGAATCACATTCCAGTCAATCACATGAGTAGCATAATGTATATACTTTTTCAAAATAGAAATTTGAAAAACATTGTTTATCCTAATAATAGGTGGCAAAGCTAGTTGATAAGCCATTCGACCCACTCTTGCCAATGTCTTGAAGGGTCCACAATACCTGGGTGTTAATTTACCGCAGCTCCCTAGTTTAAAGGAGCTCTTTTTTTGTTTCACGTGAGCAAACACATGCTCACCTACTTGGAATTCCTTCGTAGTTATTTTAAGGTCGGTATGACTCTTTTTCCTATCTTGAGCAGTTTTCAAATTGCCTTGTACATGTTTCACTGTTAGTTCCAATTATTTTAACATGTAAGGTCATAACATCAACCATTCTACTGGATTACTACATGTAATAGGAGTGTTACACTTTCTACCATTTAATATTTCAAAAGGACTAATCTTTTTTGAAGCTTGATAATGGTTATTATAAGCAAATTCAACCAAATGAAAATAGTCTTCCCACTTCGTGGGATAGTCTTTAACATATATTTGTAACATGTCTTCTAATACTTGATTGACTCTTTCTATTTGTCCATCCGTTTGTGGATGATAAGCAGTACTGAAGCTCAATTTAGTATTTAATCCTTTAAATAAAGTTTTCCAAAAATTACGAGTAAATTTGGGATATCTATCAAATATTATTACCTTTGGAATTCCATGCACACAAATTATTTCTTTCATAAAAATGTCAGCAATGTTAGCAATTGTATAAGTTGTTTTAACAGGGATAAAGTGTGCTGCTTTACTTAATTTTTCCACAACTACCATTATTGAATCATTTTGTTTCTGATTTTTAGGTAGACAATTTACAAAGTCAAGACTTATGACTTCTGATTTCCAATTTGGAATTGGTAATGGCTGTAAAAGGCTTGATGGGTGTTGATATCCAGCTTTAACTTGCTGACATTCGATACACCTAGCTAAAAATTCAGCAACCTCATTTTTCATGTTAGACCAAAAGTACTCTTTTCTTTACATAGTTATCATCTTTTAACAGTCCGGATGTCGAGAATAAGGAATTTTATTTATTTCATTCAAAATAAATAGCTCAACTTCTTGTATATCTGGTACATAAAGTCTGTTTTTAAACAATATTAAACCTTTTTCATTAAAATTGTAATCTGTAATTATATTTTCAGATGTATTCTGAGTTATCTTTTCTTTTAAATTCTAGTATTCTGGATCTCACTTTATTCCTTCTTCCAATTTATCTTTCAAATTAGTTTTATAACTGCCGATGGCAGCTACAAAACTCGTTACTGCATTCTTGTTTAAGGCATTAACCATTTTATTTTCTTTTCCTTTAATATGTTTGATTTCAAAATCATATTCTCTAACGAAAGCTAGCCATCTAGCTATCCCTGTGTTTAGATTTTGCTGATCCAACATATATTTTATGCTTATTCTATTAGACATTATCATATATTTTTTACCTCTTAAGTGATGATGCCACATTTTTAAAGCGTGGATTACTGCATCCTACTCTAAATCATAAGTTGCATAGTTATTTTCATGAGTTTTTAATTTTCTTGATTCATACGCAGTTGCATGACCTTCTTGTCCCAGTACTCCACCCAAGCCTTCAATGCATGCATCAGTGCATACGCCAAAATCTTTGTCTAGATCTACTATCTTTAGAATGGGTGCATTACTTAGTAATTCTTTTAGTTTATTAAAACTGTCTTCGCATTTCTGATCCCAAACAAATTTCTTACCATTTTCTGTAATGAAGTTATAGGATTTTTAATATTTGAAAATCCTTCAATAAATTGTCTGTAATAACCTATTATCCCCATAAAGGATCATACATCAGTTATGTCCTTAGGGAAAAGTCAATCAATTATAGCTTTCATTTTATGTGGGTCCATTGATATTCCTCCTTCGGATTTTACGTGCCCTAAATATTGTATTTTATCTTTATAAAAATCATATTTGATGAACTTAGCATATAATTGATGTTCTCTTAACACTTGCAGAATTATTTTAATCGTAATTTTATTAAGTTAATGGTAGTCTATACATAAGCACAGAGTATTGTCTTTCTTTTTAACGAAAAGGACCGGTGCTCCCCAAGGAGATACACTTGGTCTTACATAATGTTTGTCTATTAACTCTTGTAATTGTAATTTTAGTTCATTCATCTCCAAGATGTTCATTCGATAGGGAGATTTTGAATTAGGTACCATTCCGAGCACTAATTCGATTGTAAAATATAGATCTCATTTAAGAGGTAATCCTGGAATTTCTACTAGAAATGCATCTACGAAATATTGCACGATCAAAATATCCTCAAATCCTAGTTTATCTTTTTTTATCAATTTATTCATTATTTATAGTGTGTATAGCAAAGAATTTATAGCCATTCCTTAAATCCTTTTTCATATGTAAGGCTAAAATTTGTCTAACAGATATCTTCCTAGGTATTCTTGTGACAATAATTCTTTCTTATTCATTATTCAAACAAGTAAAAGTTTTCTAAAAATAGTTTAAAATCACTTGGTGTTTTTCAAACCAATCCATTCCTATTAAGGCATCGTAAGATCCTAAAGGTAGCACATTTATCTTGAATTGAGTTTCAAACTGACTCATCATGAAATCACAACTTTCAACATAATTCACTACCTTTCTTCTAGTTCCAATGGCTAACTAGACTAGCTAGGATTTTTCAAACATTTTTAAGGATAAGTTACACTTTTCCTCTATGCGAGGAGATATATAACTTAAAATAGTACCTGCAGATCTATTAAAATGGAAACAGAGAAATTTTGGATCATACCTTGCACTTCCACCATAGAAGTATTTTGATCCTCCTATCGGTTCTCGAGAGCTGCATTTATCATGTGCATTTCGTTTGGAACATCCCCAACTGTATCCTCTTCATGGGAAGTGTGTATGTTGCTAATGTTCTCGTTTTGATTCAGATAGTACTTGGAGTAATTCAGTCTTTGACATTCCCATCATTTGACAGGTTCCCTCTGTTCAGTATTGCTGACAAAAGTGTTTGATATATCCCTTCCTTTTGATGCCGCAGTATTCTGGGGTACTCTATTCTTAAAATCAATTTTCTGATAGTTATTCTTGGAGAAGTTCAGGGATTTAATCCCAAAACTCTTATTTGACTTGAATCCTCTTTTTCTTTGATGAAAATGACTTGTATTTTTAGTCTTCCAGTTGGGTAAAATTTCCATTTTCTTTCTATGCTCATAACAGAAATTGTCATTTCTCATAGCTTCCTCCAAATTTTTTAGATTGTCAAACTCAATCCTATCTTTGAATCTAGTAGGTAGAAAACTTAAAAATCGTTGAATTTTTGGCTTTTCATCTATTATGTAAGGTACATATCTTAGCAGAATTAAGAAATTGTTCTTGAACACTTTCATCAACTTGGAACCTAGTTTCAATTCATAGAACTCCTTTGCTCTTTATTCATAGTATTGTCGAGACATAAGCTTTCTTTTAATGTAATTCTTAAAAACTCTCTAGGTTAAGTACTTCTCTTTCAGATTTTTGTCCCTCTTTATATCTTGCCATGAGATGTTGGATTTTCTGGTCAAATTATAAATAGCCTTTTTGGTCTTTAATATGTCAGAATAGTTGTAAATATGGAAGTATTTCTTCATTCCTCACAACCAAGATTCTGCTTCCTCACCTTTCTCTACTTCCTCGTTGAACATGGGAAGTTTTGTTTTTTTGAATTCCCCAGAAATTTCTTCGTAAGGTTAATACTTCTTTATTCTAGGCTTTTGGTCACTTTCACTATTGTCACTTATGTATCTATTCCTTTCCCTACGTGACGTTGTTTTAACCTGTGAGGAAGATTCACTATGAGAATATTTTTCTTTCTTTCCTTTATGTTTATTGGACACTATTTCCGAATAAGTTTCGATATCATTTCTTTTATCTTTTTCCCTGGTTATGTATTTTTTCCAATAGATATTCATTCAACTCTAAAATTATCTTATTATCATGTTTCACAGTTTGAAGTTCATTTTTAAACTCTTTTACTATTTGTAGTAATTCTGGATTATTCAATTTTACACAAAATTTGTTAGGGTTATTATGCTGAGAACAATTTTCAACAGAGGCTTTAACATTCTCCATTTTCTGCAAAACATATTTTATATTTCTAGATAGAAATAAATGCAAAAATAAAATTGGTAAATTTTTTTTCTTTATATGCAAGTGAGCCAATCAATCCTAGTGTTGGAATCTCTCTTTGACACCACATGTAACATCCCCCAATTTCATAAATAAATAAATAATTATTTACTGTATATAACATTAGAAATTCCTACTCAATATTTAGAGAGATGTTATTTCTCACACATGTTTTTGTCATGCATTATTGTTATCATGTATTTTTATTTTATTAGCTTGCTTAATTGGTGATTTGCCAACCTGACATTTCTTTGTGTCATATGAAAACTGTCTATATTTAATTTGTTGTCATAATACAGTTTATCATTGTCATTTGTTGTTTGAATTCTAACCCTGAGCTGCACAAATGATGGATCATGGTCTTACTTAGTCAATACAAATAATGATGAATCTTCTCGTATACGCTGTGCAAGCATTGAGGTACCTCGACATTACCATTTAATGAAAAACTCTATACTAATATGCTATCTGGAGCAAAGACAAAATGAACCTAAGGTCTGGACAAGGTTCTAATCCTAAAATCTCTTATTCTTCAATGTTCAAAAGCCATAATACATGGTATCTATTTTTATCAAATTTTTATCTATTGTAAATGTTTTATCCTGAGTATGCTAACACACCAACTTTATTGTTGCAGGTGCAATATGAGCAAAATAATTAGAATGTAAACTATGAAATTTACACCATTCTCCAATGTGGCAACCATGTCATAGATGAGGGTTTGATTTGATGTGATGTGTTGAAAGTTAGCTTTAAATTCAATATCCACTTAAATATCATGTAAGGAAAGGATAAAGATTTGTTATAAATTCAAGCCTTGTGATTTCAATATGTCCTCCAACTATCGGCAACGAATGAATTGTAAAACCCTAATAGTTTTAATGGTTCTTGATTACCATGGGGGTCATTTCATTAAGCTTTGGAGAATGTTATGAGATCCTTTAATTTCCCTAGGGACCTTCGGGTGCATATTTTCACCACTCCTCTATCTATATCGAGAGATGGAAGAACCACCAAAACTCTGCCCTTGTCACCATTTAAACGAGTCTAAGCTCGGTTCAAGTGTTAATGGAGCTTGTTATTTCTACTATGTTGTTGACTGTGTGTTAATGAACTATCGAAATGCAATCTGTAATCTTCACTGTTACTCTTTTCTTATTACCAAGACATCACTTAAATTATTCACGGTTTAACTTCCACGAGAATGTATTACTTGTAGGTTGATTCCAGAACGAGGTGGAGGGCACAAATGGCCGCGAAGTCTTACCCTTTATCTCGTAAGACCTTGGTCACTCCCTTGTGTGGCTCTTGAGGATAAAATTGGTTTGGTGGTATGTTTCATGGCGTTGGGTTTTTAATCCACTCTGAGTTCGATATGGAAGTGATACAATTCTTAGGTATTTTATACAGTTCTATTATAAGGGTGTTAATCACCTCTTGTGGAGTCGTAGATGACTATGCCACTCTATATAGTTATTTGGTTATGTACTTATTTTTAGTAAGTATGCACAAGGGTTCTGATATTGTAATCTCTGCATTCCTTAGATTAAGCGACTGTGTAAACTTTCCAGAATGTGAAAGAATAACTGTGGAGTCTTGCGACTAAGACACTTTTCCTTTTTGAGCTAAAAGTTATAAGGCCCTTCTATTTGGATTCTGTCATTTTTTTGTTTCTTTTTTAAAATAGTACCAATCCTAGTGTTGTCTGACCGTGTGAGGGATTTTTACTTATAGTTCTTTAAACCTTAAGGTCGTGAGCCTCTACATAATTGATTTTTTTTTTT
This sequence comes from Pseudotsuga menziesii, assembly GCA_001517045.1. Classification (NCBI taxonomy): domain Eukaryota; kingdom Viridiplantae; phylum Streptophyta; class Pinopsida; order Pinales; family Pinaceae; genus Pseudotsuga; species Pseudotsuga menziesii. The sequence goes on along the minus strand of LPNX011089911.1, from coordinate 134,324 downwards.
GGTTTTAAAGGTCGTTGTTATAGCTTAGACTTTGATGAAGTTCGGATTATAGAAGAACCTTTAATCTTGTTTACCAGTTATGGTACAAAATGGAAAGAATAAGGACGTTAGGCTCTTACTGTAAATTCTTATTTTTGGGCTCAGAACTCCTTTATCGTAATTTCTTTGCATTGAAATTTTTTTTGGGATAAATCCCATGATAGTTTTCTGGATATACTTCTTTCTTTCCTTCGAAATCAAATATGATAAGTTTTTACATGATTTACATCACGTTTGATGAGTCTTTCAATTATTTTATGAGTATTTAAGTAACATATCACTATGAAGTCAGAATTGTAATAGGAGAGAGCTTTAAAAAGAGACTAGGTTTATTTTACTGTTTACAGTTTGTAGTCAAGCTATAAACAATGGGATTTGATTGTTTTTCCTTTCTAAAAATAGTCTTAGAATCAAGGGTCATAAGGCCTTTGTTTAGCTATTTTATTTTAAACTTACTTCTATGAGAATCTAATTTTCCTTGTGTACAGAGTTTAGAAAGAAATGCTACTTGGGTAAATGACTTTACCTCGTTACGTTTTAAAAATTCTACATTTATATTGTTCTGTGGTTTTATGAAGTCATGGTTATTAAAATTATGGTAACCGTTCACTTATACTAGTAATCTATATTGAGAATAGAAGATTACTACTCCATTTATTTCTTTATAACTTTTACCTGAATATTGGTGATTGATTGGGTGCAGATTGAGGCCAGATTTCTTTATCAACCATATCCAAAACTAGAGAGATCAGTCATAGTCTGCTTCTTCAACGGGTGACTCAACCTGAAAAAGAAGATCAACCAACCTTTAGAGGAAAATATGGAACCTATGGGAAACGACATTCCTTCACTTTCCCTTGAAGAAGATATTTTTGTCACAAATTTGGTTGGAATGCATGGAAATGAAAATGAAGATCAATGGGAGGAATTTGTGAGAAATGATATGGACCGTTCACCAAGGAGTGATGAAGACCTAATTCACGCCAAATATTCTTTTGATGGTAGATTTGTTTTTTCTTTATTTGATAAAATGCTACATTTCAAAGAACAATCTACCTTTTGGGAGGATTCCTTCAAAGCTAGCGATGAATTCTGCAGAACTAAGGATGTCCAAATTCTTGCTTTGGTATATCGTGTTACAGGTTTAGAGAAAAGAATTGTGGAAACTGAAAATATAATTGGCGAGAAGGATCAACTTATTAAGGATCAATGTTCTAAATTTACCGTAGTTCGAGCATAATTGATTTCTGACCTTGACAGATTGAAAGACATGTATCAGGCTCAAAAGAAAAAAGATGAGGAAACTATAGGGAGACTTGAAAATGAGCTGAAAAATAGGCCTAAAGTTTTGAACATGCCACCACTGAAAACTGTATTTGGTAAGGAAACAGAACTTCAGCAAGAATTGAAGTAGAAATAAACATTTATTGCAGGTTTGAAGATTGAGTTTCAAAGGGCATTGAGAGAAATCATCATTAAACAACAAAATGAGACTGCATAATATGAAGCAAGATTGGAAAAATTGAATAAAACAATTAAAAACAAAAATGAGTTGCTACAAAAAAAGAGAATTGAAAGGATTTCAGCAACTCTCGAGGCTAAAAGTGATGGAAGAGGAAAAAAATCAACAGTCAAGGGTAAACAAGTCTGCACACCAGAAGAATCAAGAGTCAAGGGTAAACAGGTCTGCACACCAAAAAAATCAATAGTCAAGGGTAAACAAGTTTGCACACTAGAAGAATCAGTAGTCAAGGGTAAACAGGTCTGCACACCAGAAGAATAATCAATCAAGGGTAAAAATGTGAGCACAACAAAAGAATCCAAAGTGGAGGTTAAAAAGGCCATCACACCAAAACATTTTGGTAGTACAAAAGTAGGTGATGTAACTATGGAGAGATTACTCTAGTTTCAGAATTCCTTGAAGCAATGAGAGAAGACCTTGAATGAAGCTGCTTCAACAATTAATGTTATAGAGTTTACATTTGGCTCATTAGATCCAACATTGAAGAATAAGATAGAGTAGAAGGAGGCCAAAATTAGAGACCTTCACCAAAAACTATTTGAGAAGGGAAAATAACTACATTTGGGATGTGATAGTGAGATACAAGATTTGAAACCCCAAATTAAAGCTTTGCAGAATAAACCTATGGAAAAAGCAATTTTTTATACTCCATCTGATAGCAATTTGAGGGCACGAGAGCTCGAGAAGGAGGTACAATAGGTCAAAATAAAATTAAGTGCAGTTCAATCTGACCTGAAGTGGACAGATGATGGTCTTAAAAGAAAGGTAGATGAGCACTCAAATTAGAAAAAAAATAATGTAGAGATGTTGAAGAAATTCCTAGAAGAAAAAGATAGATTGCATACAAAAGTGATAAAATCTTGCAAACAAAGTGAAAGAGAAAGAAAAACAATTAAAACATATGGCTGATGAAGCTTCTGTAGAACTGGAGGGTTTTGGAAAAGGAAAGAGAAGCTATAGTGAATTTTCTTATTCTAAAAAGTAGGAATTGCAAAAACCTACCAACTTCCAAGCAGCCTAGATTTCTAAAATAATATGGTGTACATTTGATGTCTATGTACATACTAATATTGTTGCAATATAAATTGTCAGTATTTCTTGGCAATGCATCTATTTTGATATAGTTAATGTGTTTCTAATTTGTAAGACAAGTTTAATGTGTAATCCATATGTGCTTTTTTCCTATGTCTAAGAGAGTTTAATGTGCAATCCATACCGAGAAGTGTGTATGGAAGTACAAATGATGAAATATATTCTTTGTAATATATTATACAAATGAATTGACATATGAAATAGTCTTGAAATATATTCTACAAATGAATTGACAGATCATCATTTCATGCTATATTGAATAAATTGCACTATAACATAGACATACCAACCTTTTCTACAAACTCTTGTACTCATTTCTGTAAATTGTAAGCTCTACAGTAAAATCCAAGTAATCGAGAACAACAATTGATAGTATTTTCCATTTTTTCATGGCAAGAACTAAAAATGCACATGAATTCCAATTGAAGTACACTGTAGGTATGAAATTTAGAAGTTTGCATACAAAAACCTAATTAGACTAGTATAGTTTTAATTTCAGACATAAATTAAACTTCTATTGTGAAATAAGAATGCATCCAACATTTGAAATGAGAGCAAAAAAACTGTAAATGTTGGTTTCTTGTTGATGAGCATCATAGTTTGGAAACCAATTTCATGGCTCTGCAGGTTTGTATGCTTTGTTTCTTTTTTATTATAATATAAATCATCATCGTTCCTTGCAGAAATTAATAAATGAGAACATAACATATATAATAGATTCCGAGGAAAAAACAGAGATAATGCAAAAATATAACAAGATCGATACTCAAGAAAGTTTTAAAAGGGGCCTAAGACCATTTTTTATTATATTATGCTTTCATTACATAGCAGAGGGATAGTTTACAGTTGAATAAGTAACATCAAACAACTCCTTCAATAATAACTATCCCTACTACCTATTAAATTCTATTTATAGACCTCAAGGGTCGGATTGACCATGTTACAAGTGTATTTCATTTGAGTGAAACTGAAATGTGGATTCACCCACGAGCCAACCCATCCTCTGCTATACTTTCCTGGATTTAAACGAAGATACCAACTACTGTGGAATAAGGAAAACATGACAGTGAAACACAGGGGGGAAAACAGGGCTAAAGTGGAGATGTTTGACCACCAGGGGTAGAAACGGAGTAGAAGAGTAAGTTGCATTCCATTTATCTAGATGGGAGATGTGAGTAGAGAATAATTATAACAGAGATGCATAGTGCATGAGAGGTATCTAAGGAGAAGAGGGAAATACCAATGAAAAAAGAAAATGGTAAGAAAGAGAGAAATGCCATCCACAAATATGTCTCAGCGGAAAACAACATGTAATACCCATTTGATGTGGACAAATTAAAAGCTAGAATTGAATAAATCAATCCTGCTATGCCACCGAGAGGGAATGCTTGGGTTATTGAAGAGAGACAGGGTGCTGACTCAAGGTAGGAAAGAATTCACTCATTGATGGGAAAGGAATGTCAAATGAACATAAAAACAATAATATGCAATGGAACTTCCAATTAAATCCATTGAACCCGGATGAGACTGTCTCGAATTCTTTCCAATTCTACCCATTTCACTCATACTATCAGTGAAATAAAATTTGCGCACATCTGCGGCCATACTGGACAAAAATTAACGAACATAGAGAATCGATTGAATACTGCATAGCCTACTGATAACAGTGGCCCCTATTTATCAATCTTACATAAGAAGCAACATGATTGGTAATTGACTGCATCTGCTAGGAAGGAATCCAGGGGGTTAGGCCAAATCTAGATATGTGTACTGTGTTGGCCCTTGGAATAAATTGAAAGGTGGGAAAAAATGTTAATCATGATGAAATGCTCAGTTCACGTATGGGTGATGCAATCATTCTCAATGCCATCAGAATATGACTTGATTCAGGTTCATCGAATCATAGAATTTGATGGTTTGTTAAGTGACATATTTGACAGTCGGTTGAAAGTTCAGAATATGACAGGTAGGGAAAAGTGAAAACAGCCATTTATAGGTTTAGACGATTATATGACATATTTTACACTCAATACATTCAGCATGTGTATGACAAGTTGAGGTATGGGAAAATGAAATCAGGCATGTGTGTGGATTTTACTAAAGCAAGTCAATTTTGGATTGCTTTACTCAAATACACACCCAACATGAAAAAATTGTGGTTTAGGGAAATTAGGCCCGCAAAAGAGTGCAAAAACTGCAAAAACTGTTGTTTAGGGAAATTAGTCCAAGCCTAGGAGAAGATAAAAAATTGTCCAAGTATGGAATTACTAGTAAAATATGCCTAACTATCCTTAGGGAAATGCCCACCACAGCTCATAGGATGATGATAAAAATATATAGAGTGTAGATCTATATATTCTTGTATTGTGTATCCAACCATATAAATATCCTGACCAAACATTCTTTCAGTACGAAGATATTGATCTGCCAAAAGTGCCTCTCAGCCATATTTGCACTGCTCTAGAAAAATGCCCGTTGAGGAGAGAGAAAGAAGCTCCAGAAGATGAAAGTGGTCATGATGGATTCACCTTGTTGGCCTCTACCCATTGGGAATCTCACTTTCCAAGTGTGAATGAAAAATGAAATGACCTTGGTGACCTAGGGTTTGAAGAGAATTGGTTAAGTGTTAGACAAAGAGTTTGAGAGACCACTTGGAAATGCTTGCAAGGGGGTGTTCCATTGATGATAAAAATCATCAGATGATATGGTCATGTTCATTGTTGAAATGGACATATAGACATGCTCTTGGTTTTTCGTATGGTGACAAGATAAGGAAAATATCAAGCTTGCAAAATAGAAGAAAAATATTATTTTGCACACTAAAGACAGAAAAAATGGCTAAGTGTTGTAACGAGGCCAAGTGATGCCCGCATTAAGGTTGATGCCCCCACTAAGGATGATGCCCGCATGGAATGGCATGGAATATATGACTATGTGACATGAAGTTGAAATCATTGTTGCATTATGACATCGTTCTGGAGAAATACGAGAAATTAGTGAAAATCATGAAATTGGCCAAGTGTGGGAATATTGGTCCAAGTAGCCTTAAGAGGATGCTCGCCACAAATGGTTTGTTGAAGAAAATACCTGTACCACATGGGGATATTTTAGGATGTTATTTTTTCTACTCAACCATGGTCTCAGTTTGTCGAAAGAGACATTGAAGAAGAATTTAGGGACCTGCCAAAACTGTGGTTTAGGGAAATTAGACCAAGCCTAGGAGAAGATAAACAAATTTCCAAGTATGAATTATTGGTAAAATATTCCTAACAGGCCTTACAAAAATTCCTGCCATAGGTCATGGGTTCATGATAAAAATATTATGAGAGTCTATATCTCTAAAAACTTTTATGGTGTATCGAACCATATAATTATCCTAACCAAACAGTCTTTCAGGAAGAAGATATCAATCTACCAAACGTGCCTCTCATCCATATTTGCACTGCTCTAGAAAAATGCCTTCCTAGGAGAGAGAAAGAAGCTACAGAAGATGAAAGTGGTTTTTCTAGACTCACCTTGTTGAACTATACCTGTTGGGAATATCACTTGCCAAATTTGAAGGAAAAATGAAATTACCTTGGTGACCTAGGGTTTGAAGAGAACTAGTGAAGTGTTAGACAAAGAGTTTGAGAGACCACCTAGAAATGCTCACAAGGGGGTGTTCCATTGATGATAAAAATCATCAGATGATATGGTCTTGTTCATTGTTGAAATGGATATCTAGCCATGTGCTTGGTTTTTCTTATGGTGACCAGATAAGGAAAATATCAACCTCGCAAAATAGAATAAAATTCTTATTTTGCATACTAAAGACAAAAAAAATGGCCAAGTTGTAAAGGGGCTAAGTGATGCTTGCATTAAGGTTGATGCCCGCACTAAGAATGATGCCCACATGGCATGGCATGGAATAGATGAGTGTGTGGAATGAAGTTGAAATCATTGTTGCATTATGAAATCATTCTAGAGAAATATGAAAAATTAGTGAAAATCAGGAAGTTGGCCAAGTGTGGGAATATTGGTCCAAGTAGCCTTAGAAGGATGCCCGCCACAAATGGTTTGTTGAAGAAAATAGCCACACCACATGGGGATATTGTAGGCTGCTATTTTGTATACTCAACCATGGTCTTAGTTTGTTGAAAGAGACATTGAAGAAGAATTTATGGACCTACCAAAACTGTGGTTTAGGGAAATTAGACCAATCATAGGAGAATATAAAAAATTGTTCAAGTATGAATTATTGGTAAAATATGCCTAACAGGCCTTAGAAAAATGCCTACCACAGCTCATAGGTTGATGATAAAATTTTTATGGGAGTGTATATCTATAGAAACTTGTATGGTGCATCCAACCATATACTTATCCGGACCAAAACGTCTTTCAGGAAGAATATATCAATCTGCCAAAAGTGCCTCTCATCCATATTTGCATTGTTCTAGAAAAATGCCCGCTAAGGAGAGAGAAAGAAGCTCCAAAAGATGAAAGTGTTTTTTCTGGACTCACCTTGTTGAACTATACCCATTGGGAATCTCACTTGCCAAGTTTGAAGGAAACATGAAATCACCTTGGTAACCTAGGGTTTGAAGAGAACTAGTTAAGTGTTAGACAAAGTGTTTGAGAGACCACTTGGAAATGCTCGCAAGGGGGTGTTCCATTAATGATAAAAATCATCAGATGATATGGTCCTGTTCATTGTTGAAATGGATATCTAGCCATGCTCTTGGTTTTTATTATGGTGATGAGATAAGGAAAATGTCAACCTCACAAAATAGAAGAAAAATCTTATTTTGCACACTAAAGACAGAAAAATGGCCAAGTATTGTAAAGGGGCTAAGTGATTCCCTCACTAAGGATGATGCCTGCATGGCATGGCATGGAATAGATGACTATGTGGCATGAATTTGCAATCATTGTTGCATTATGACATTGTTCTGGATAAATTCGGAAAATTAGTGAAAATTAGGAAATTGGCCAAGTGTGGGAATATTGGACCAAGTAGCCTTAAGAGGATGCCCACCGCAAATGGTTTGTTGAATAAAATAGCCGCACCTCATGGGGATATTGTAGGATGCTGTTTTTTCTACTGAACCACGGTCTCAGTTTTTCCAAAGAGATAATGAAGAAGAATTTATGGACCTACCAAAAATGTGGTTTAGGGAAATTATACCAAGCCTAGGAGAAGATAAAAAATTGTCCAAGTATGAATTATTGGTAAAATATGCCTAACATGCCTTAGGTTGAATGCCTGCCACAACTCATGGGTTGATGATAAAAATATTATGAGAGTGTAGATCTCTAGAAACTTGTATGGTGCATTCAACCATATAATTATCCTAACCAAAAAGTCTTTGAGGAAGAAGATATCAATCTGCCAAAAGTGCCTCTCAGCCATATTTGCACTGCTCCAGAAAACCGCCTGCCTAGGACAGAGAAAGAAGCTATAGAATATGAAACTGGACAAAATTAACCAAGAAGTTCCTCAACAATATCCAAAGGACAATGTACAAGTCCCTGAATAGCCTTTTGAGTACTATATGGAAGGTTTGGGAAGTGACCCTGAAGAATTTGCTGCTATCTCAATTCTAGCCGGAGTACATGATGGTAGAGAAATAAATGTAAACGAGATGCATGATGTTGAGTTTAATGAACAAGGGGAGCATAGTGATGATGATATTTATACTCATACAGGAATTCCACTAGTTATATATACCTCCACAATTCAGAGTTGAGAAAACTTCCTCTCCAACATCGTTTTTTGATGGTAAAACTATTTTTAAGCTACTGTTCGATAAAATGTTGCATTTCAAAGAAGAAGCTGAATTCCATAGAATTTTTTTTTCCTATTGGTATCTTACTGTAGTATAGAGCGTAGAACTCTGGAGGATTAAGCAAATGCAAATTCAATATCTCTTAAAGGTAGGCTCTATTTTTTAATGCTATTTTTCAAAAAGAAACAGTTGCCAAATTCCTTTTTTGAAGCGTTGTTAAAATTTTCATTATTTACAGGTAATTGCAAGGTTAGAAACATAACACGTGGATACTATGCAGGAACCTTCTATTAAAAATTTGAAAATGGTGGACCTCTTAAAGGTAGGAGGCGTTTTTCAATGCTTTTTTCCAAAAAAAAAGTTGCCAAATTCGATTTTTTGAAGCCTCCTAAAAATTTTCCCTGTTTAGAGGAAATTGCAAGATTACAAGGATCCCTTGTGAAGACTGTGGATAGTTCAGGAAGGATGATAGTAGGAAAGGACTCTGTTCTTCAGTCTTTGAATAAGGAACTAGAGAAAATTTAGGATGAATTTAGAAAGGAAAATGAGAAAGGTAGAGAAGAATATATGGTTTTTCGGAAGAAAGATGAAGAAACCATAAACAGACTAGAAGATGAGCTGAAACATCGACGAGAGGTGTTGGACATTCTCCCTCTAAGGACTATTATCGGCTAGGAATCAATAATTACCGCTAAAGTCAGTAAGTTAAACAAAATAATTGAAATAATGAAGGATGACTTAAAAAATAGCCTTGTTGAAGAGTACAATAAACATCAACTTGAGATAAATGAATATGATAATAAAGAGGAAAACATGAAAAACATAATTGCTAAGAAAGATGAAGAGCTGAAAGGGAAAATAGTTGAACTGAAAAGATTACTGCAGAACTACAGACTAGAGGATTTGAAAAGTTAAAAGAATATTAAATTGGTAAGGGACAGCGTGGGCATATGATTTCTGGTGAAATTTATGATATGTTAGCACACTAACAGGCTTTAATAAGGTATGAGAGTTCCCTGCAAAATAGAGAGAAGGCACTAGACGTAGCTTTTAATGCAATACGAGCTGATGCACAAGCCAAAAAGGGGTTATAAAGCTATTGTGTTGTCTTAATAATTCAAGAGAAGTCCTTGATGGATGCTGGAGCTGATCTCTCTGTGTGGTCAACCATAAAAGAAACAATGGAAAATAAGCTAGCTAAGAGGGATAATGAGATTAAAGAGCTTAGATTGAAAATACTAGATGATAGGGAATCACAACATTTGGGATGTAAGTCTGAGATAGAAGATTTGAAATCCCAAATTGCCACTCTGCAGAAGAACAACATGCTTCAACGAGTAGCAATTGTGTACACTCCAGAAAATATAGAATTGAGGGAAAAAGAGTTGGAGATAGAGACAGAGCAGCTCAGGAAAAATTTGACCCAAGTTCACTCTGAGTTGAAACGTGCAAATGATCGTCTTCAGGAAAAGGAAAAGGAACACGAAGAGAAAAATAAGAAGAATGTGGAATTGATGAAGAAGTGCATCTAGGATAACGATAGATTGAGATAAATTTTGCACAAATGCGCAACAAAAGTGAAAGAATTAGAACGAAAATCAGAACATGCACCTGCTGCAACTTCTGAAGAACTAGAAGCTTCTAGACAAGCCAAGAGACTAGAATGTACAAATTTATCTTCTCTAGAAAAGGAGGACTTGCTTCCTAAACCTCCCAAGTAGCTTAGAACTATGGAATAACATTATTTATATATGTTGTGTATGTAAATACATTTCAAGTTTTAATACATAAATTTATATATGTGTGTGTGTGTATTTCTCGGCAATATTAATTATGTTTTTGATGCATTTAATGTGAATGGTAATTTTTAATTTAACTTTTCAATAAGTGTACATAACAGGGCAGAAAGTTAACAATATCAAAATTGAAAACTTAACTTGTGTAATGTAGGCATATATATTTGAATTTGTAAGAAATTAAAAGAGCGATAATGATTAGTGGATATGAGATGTCAGTAGATTTGGTGACATAGGTAGATCCTAGCGGTTTGCTTGGAACTGTTGATATTATAGGGATATCATGGGGATGCTGAATTGAGAACTCTCGAGTTATTTATGAGAATTTTGATGCCATGTATTGTTGTATTTATGCAAGTTTCTTTATCTAATTAAACTAAAATTCGAATTCTGGAACAATGTCATACAATTCTACTCATGCAACCAAATTTTAGTGAATAACACAAAGCTGTAATGCCTATGGAACTGGCCTAAAAAAGACAGAAATTTACAAAATATAAGCAAACATAGAAAACAACTATAATTTTATTACTAAAAAAAAATTAAATATTTAATATGCCTTCCGTCATTTGTTATATTTCCAAAATTTGGTAACATAGATTTTAGCACAATAGAATAAATTTTCAGTATGACAAGATGACTAGAAATGCTTATTGCAGCATAAGTATATATATATATATTTCATGCTCAGGTTTCTTCATAGCTTCCTCCTTGCTTATGGCAGAAACAAGCTTCTGCAGTGGCATGTCATTCAAGTACTCCTGACCACCTCAGAAAAGGTTGGTTGACGGGGTACTCCTCACGCACTTTACCCTTATTCCGCTGCTACATGTTTCAATATACAAAAATACCTATCACCGTAGATCAAAACCCAATCTCCATTTGACGACTCCATGGTGCCAAAACTTGCTAACCAGTTAACCTGAAAGGAGCTCCCTCAAAATTCCTCAAATAAGATCATTTTCAAACCTTTGGGAAGGAGACATAGATGAGCATAAATCAACATTCAATGATGAGGATGAAGATGATGATGATGGTTGTGGTGGTGATGAAGATGATGATGAGGGTGATGATGAAAATGAATGATGATGACGATGATGAAGATGTTGATTAGGAAGATGGAGATGACGACGACAATGATGATGACGATGATGATGATGATGAATATGTTAATGATGATGATGATGATGAAGTTGATGATGATGGTGGTGGTGGTGATGAAGATGATGAAGATGATGAAGATGATGATGAGGGTGATGATGAAAATGATGATGATGACGATGATGAAGATGTTGATTAGGAAAAGGGAGATGATGACAATGATGATGCCGATGCTGATGATGCTGATCAAGATAATGATGATGATGATGAAGATGATGATGATGATCAATGATGGTGGTGATGATGATGACGACAACAATGATGATGATGATGATGAGGGCGAGGATAAGCACGATGAGGAGGAGGATGAGGATGATGAGGATGATGATGATGAACAAGATGAGGATGATGAAGATGATGATCATGATTATCATGATTATCATGATGATGATTAGGATGATGACGATGATGATGATTATGAATTTGAAGATGATCATGATGGTGATGGTGATGACGATGAATATGTTGATGAAGATGAAGATGATAATGAATATGTGATGAAAAGATATTTACCTTGGTCTTTAGTAAATTGTTCTGAGCTTCACCAACACTATAATAGAATGGTTATGAGTGATTATTCACTCCTATAGAGGATGCACTTTACGGAACTACCAAACTGCTCAGTTTGGATATTCCTCTTTTAAGACACTGGACTAGGTCCATAAGTTTTGATTATTCATGTGCACAAATCTAAGAACATGAGGCTTCACAGGGCCCAATAAGTTGTATTTTTTTTACTACTTCCTCGCATCATATTGAATTGTCAGATTAGTCCTTGGAATGGGTGTTAGGAGCAATCCTTAATTTTTCACTCAACTAGCTGCTCTCCTTATCATGTAGACATTTTCATTCACTGAGCTCCCCATAAAATTGGAATGATGAAGATGAATATGATGATGATGATGATGAAGAAAATGATGATGATGAGGATGCTGATGACGAAAATGATGATGATGATGAAGATGATAATGATGATGATGATGATGATGATGAGGATGAGGATGAGGATGAGGATGGGGATGGGGATGAGAATGATGAGAATGATTATGATGACGATGATGATGAAGATGTTGATGATGATGATGATGATGATGATGATGATGATGATGATGAATATGAATATGATGATGGTTGTGGTGGTGATGAAGATTATGAACATGATGAAGATGATGATGAGGGTGACAATGAAAATGATTATGATGACAATGATGAAGATGTCGATTAGGAAGAGGGAGGCGCTGAGATGATGATGATGGTGATGAAGATGATGCTGATGAAGAAGAAGATGATGAAGATGATGATGATGATCAATGATGGTGGTAATGATGACAAGGAAAAAATCAATGATGATGATGATGAGGGCGAGGATGAGGGTGATGATGAGGAGGATGAGGATGATGAGGATTATGATGATGACTAGGATGAAGATGATGAAGATCATGATCATGATTATCATGATTATCATGATGATGATTAGGATGATGATGATGATGATGATGATGATGAATTTGAAGATGATCATGATGGTGATGGTGATGATGATGAATATGCATGCTGATGAAGAGGAAGATGATGATGAATATGTGATGACAAGATATTTACCTTGGTCTTCACTAAATTGTTTTGAGCTTTGCCAGCACTATAATAGAATGGTTATGAGTGATTATTCACTCCTATAAAGGATGTACTTTATGGAACTACCAAACTTCTAAGTTTAGATCTTCCTCTTTTAAGCCACCAGACTAGGTCCATAAATCTTGATTCTTCATGTGTACAAATATAAGAACAGGAGGATTCATAGGGCCCAATAAGTTGTATTTTTTTTTACTACTTCCTCTCATCATATTGAATTGTAAAATTAGTCCTTTGAATGGGTATTAGGAGCAGTCCTTAATTTTTCACTTAACTAGCTGCTCCCCCTATCATGTAGACGTCTTCGTCCACTGAGCTCCCCCTAAAATTGCGATGATGAAGATGATGATGATGATGATGATGATGAATATGATGATGATGATGAAGATGAAGATGATGATGATGATAATGAAAATGATGATGATGATGATGATGATGATGATGAAGATGATGATAATGATAATGCAGATGCTGATGAATTGGATGACAATGATGTTGATGATGAATATGAAGATGAAGATGAAGATACTAATGATGATGATGATGAATCCGACGATGATGATCAAGATCATGACAGTGATAACGAAGACATTGATGATGAAGATAATTATGATGATGATGATAATAAGGAAGATGACAATGATGATGATGATGGTGACAATGATGATGATGATGATATTGATGAAGACGACGAATTAGATGATGGTGATGATGATGACAAGGACGATGATGAGGATAATGATGATGATGATCATCATCATTGTTGTCATCATCACCATCAGGTTCATCGTCTTCATCGTCATCATGATCATGATCATGATCATCATGATAATTGTCATCATCATCCTGTTCATCCTTGAAGGGACTTAGGTATAGGATCTCACTATAAGCAATAAACCAATACAAATTATGAAAAAATCCTAGTTAAATTAAATTAAACTATAATAAATAAAAAACATAGAGTTGTTTAACTATAATTAATTTAAAATGCAACAAAATATAAAATATGCAAATAAAAAAAACCCAAAATAAACTAAACAAAAGGTAAATATGCAAAATAAAAAAACAAAACAAAACAAAAAATATAAAATATAGAAAAGAAAAAAAAAACGTAGAATTCAAAAACACTAATGCACTAGCTAATTAGCAAAACAACAATGAACAAGTTCACTCCTACACACTAGTTCATTAGTAGCATCCAAAGAATTGGTAATTTGATGAGCAGAGCAGTGGTAAATCGAGGAGTAGGGGATACTAGTCCAGAGGATACTGACATTCCCAGTGGAGGCAATCCGGTCGCAGTCCATAGGATACCGACGTTCCTAGGGGAGGCAATCCAGCTGTAGTCCAGAGGATAAAAAAGGGCCCAATGAATTTTGTAGGCCCATTAACCCTAGCAGCATAGGGATTTGGGAAAAATACATCAAATTTTCGAACCAATACAGATTCAATACAGTCATACTGAAATTATAATTTTTTTGCTGTGCTACCATCGATTCTATTATCGGTGGATCTAGTAAGGGTTTTCTATTATTGGAGCATCTAAAGCTCCTCCTTAAATTTAGGAAAAATACATATGGGTTGAGCACTGCAAGCCAGTCGTCCTCATGTATAATTTTCTGAATTTTGGCACAATTTGCAAGCTTTTGTAATTTTATTCTATTTAATGGTCCAGAACATTGTGCAGAGTCGTGTAGGAGCTATAATCTGAACTGGTTCAACCGATTCTGTCAAAACTTTGAACCTGAGACGTGTTTCTTCCAAGCACTTAATTTTTCTTTAATAATTAGTTTTACCTCGATTATGGCACAAATTACAAGCTTTTGTTATTCTATTATATTATATGTCTGAAACATTCTATAGAGTGCAAGCTTGTGTAATCTTATTCTGTTTAATGATCTAGAATAGAGTCCTCTATGAGTTATAATTTGAATTGATTCTGTCAAAACTTGAATGTGAGACCTCTTTCTCCTTTAAAGACGCATTTAATTTTGCTTTGATTGTCAGTTTTACATGGATTATGGCACACTTTTCAAGTTTTTGTGATTTTTTCTATTATGGGTCTAAAACATCTTCCAGAGTGCCATAGGATCTGAAATTATAATGACTGTGTACAATTCAACCTAAGACCTATTTCTCCTTTAAAGAAGCATTTTATTTTACTTTTATGCTCACTTTTACCTGAATTACAACACACTTTGCAAGCTTTTCCAATTTACTGGTTTGGATTTTGGAACAATGTATAGTTCCCTCAGAATCGTGGGCTATAATTTGAATTGAGTCGAGTAAATTGACTCTCATACCTATTTCTTCTTTAAAGACACATTTGATACAATTATTATTTTTCAATGACACTTATATCTTTTTGCCTCTGTTTGGAATATACCATGGTAGTTAGTGTGGTCACCTCTGTTTGGAATATCTCAACGAGTCTGAAGGTTATCAAGAATATTGTAGCATGCGTGTGTCTTCATTAAACCCTCTGTGGGCATTTATTCCTTAAATATATGCTGTGTAATTTCAATCACATCATATCTTCCAAAATACTATCCTAAAATCCTTCTCAACATATGCAGAATTCTCTTTATAAATTTTTGTTTATTAATTTATTGTAGCTTAGTCTTTTATTTCACAAAGACTGTATAGGAAAACTTTTCTAACTTTTGGCAGACTTATATTTTTCACATCTTGACCATATTTAAACAAACTGGAGGTATGGCTAGATATCCACCTCAACTAGGAAGAATACCATGTCACCTTAAAACCTTACTGACAAACACACAATCTCTGGCAGTCACTTTAAAATGGTCTTTCAAACTGCCCAATTCAACACTTACTGAATTTTGTCAGGCCCTAGTCATTATTGTGCCAAGAGGTATTTTGGCAAACTCATATCTCACATGTGTGAACACACAGAGGGAAACTAAGATCATGAGTGGATACCCAGATCATCAAAGAATGGACCCATAACATCTGTTGAATTTATCAGTTAAAGAGTTGACTCTGACATGCATTTCCAAGTGGGCTCTCAACCTCCTGTTTTCAACACTCCATCAATTTTTCATATTTTTGGATATGCAAGCTAATGTTTTTATCTCTTTTGGCAGGCTCATATTTTTCTCATGTGGTCACCATAAGAAAAAACAAGAACATGGATGGATATCCATTTCATTAAAGAACATTCCTATACCTTCTGATGAATTTATCATTAATCAGATAGGATTTGGTGGGCATTTCCAAATGCCTCTTCAACCTTGTGATTTGACACTTAGTCAATTTCTTTCAAACCTATGTCTCAAAAGTGATTTCAAATTTTCATCAAAATTGGAGTGTAGTACATTTAATGGATGGAGGACAACTAGATGTATCCATTAAGATCAGTTTCATCCTCTGGAACTACATTCTCTCTCCTCATCGGGCATTTTACTGAAGTATGATGTAAAAGTTGCTAAAGACCCTGTTTTGGCAGATCCATAATTTTTGCCTCAGGTACTTTTAGGTCAAAGTAAGAACATGGTCATGTAGACAACACAACCACCTATAGGATTCCCATATGGTGTGGGCATTTATTTCAACCCACAAATTATGGCGAGCATTCCCCTAGAGCAACTTATCTAATTTGACCAAAAAGAACTTCTTTTGGGAGGCTTGTATCTTCGTCCTCAAAGAGTTGTTTTGAGAATTGGTGCCCTGTTCAGATAGATACTTCAACCAACTATGGGGTGAAAGGACATGGTGGGCATTTTCTCCTTCTTATGAAATATGGTGGGAATTTTCATAAGACTATTGATTTAGGACATTTTTTCACCACTTAGTCTTTTTCCAACTTTATCATACATGCCTATGCCCATCAAAAGTTCTTTTTTCATTAATGAAAATATCTAGGATATGTCTGTCCACAATCATGAGTTCACCAAATGTCACCAATTCTCAATACTACCTATAATTGGTCTAAATTTGTGACATTTGACAATGTTATCCTATTTTAAAAAAATCAGGCACATAGTTAAAGAAGGAGTACCTTTCACGAGGAAACTTGCATATCAAACCAGTATGGAAGAGGGCGTGTTAGACTAAAGTCATCAAGTTTTGGTGGGAAATCTATGGATGAAGCTATATGACCACCGCCTGTTCCAAATTGAATCCCTAACATGAGCTATATGAGGGGGAACCCCATACCTCTTTGCATGCATTAACTAGTCAAGTGGCCCAAGAAACAAACTTCTATATCTGTGTTGTGAATAAATTCCAAACTAAATCAAATTGTGTCTTATACTTAAAAATAATTCGAATATAAATAACTCTAAAAGAAATTACACCTTTAAGACAAAAATAGCTTTTGGAAAAGTTTTTGGGAAGAGAATTTTTTTTGATATTAAAACATTACAAGTAAATATATTTGCACACTAAATTATATCCTCTTGGTAGCTTATATTCTTGTTTTATCAAGTGTAGGTACCACCAAATAGGTATCTATCAAATATATCTTCCTCGAGTGATGGTGAAGATATACTAGGAGAGGTTGAAACTGATATGTGTTGTACTAGATATATCAGTTCTATATGAACTAGATCTGAAAAGGTAAGGAAAATATTTTGTAGACGCATGCAATATTTTATTGCCAATGGAGGGTCATGTAATTATGATGCTGAGAGAATAGGTGACATTGATTTTCCCTTGAGGTATAGAAATCTAGTGCAATGATGGGTACCTAATAAGCTACCTCAAGTGGACACAGATTTATTCATCAATGGGAGGATGTATCACATTGCTTCTTCGTCCTTACATGGATTGGGGCTATTTTCCATGGATGGCATAAAGGTCATCTATGGTACTTGTTGCAGCTGCAACATTTTCCCAAAATTCCAAAAAAATTTAGGACCCTCCTTTGCTTTGGATTAGTTTGATTTTTCTTCCCTAGGTCGATCTAATAATTTGCAGAGAGTTTCTCAAATGCTTGGATTGCTTTACTACTTGATTCGATTCCTCCCCCATGGCTGCCTTTGAATGCATTTTCACCACGCTGAATCGGAAGATTATTTAATTGATGTTCCCGCCGTTGCGGAAGAATGTCAAGTCGTGACTTTGACTTTCTATCTGATGCATTGGTTTTAATCGGCTATTTTCTCGGTTTAAATCGGAAGGATTTGCTCTTTCTTTTCCTGCCATTGCGGATGAACTTTAGGTATTGTCTTCAGTTTCTTTGCCGATTTCTTTGCTTTAGCTTGGCTACTTTTTTGTTTCGGCTGTTTTTAAGCTTTACATCGGAGCTGGTCATCGTTTCCTTCTCCGCTGTTGCGGAAGGTTTTCTGCTAACTCTTCCGATCCATAGTCGTCCGCTCTTCCGATGCATTGTGGTATTATGCGGAAGAGGATGATATCTTTGGTAGCCGCCGTTGCGGCCGCGTTCCCATGTCAAAAACTCTCCGACGTCCGATCTTGTGTTTCTTCTGCCGAGCATGTTGCCGCGGATGGATTAACGCTCGGGCCGTCCGCCGTTGCGGAAGGAAGTTGGCTTTCAACTTCCGATTCAGGATTTTCTCCTGGTTATCCCCACCATTGCGGAGGGATTTTTGGTTCAGCTTTCCACCGTTGCGGAGCATAATAGGATTTTAGCCTCCGATTCCGAAGCTCTCCGACGTTCGATCTTCTAAGTTTCCCGCCATACGCATCTCTGCGGCTGGATCTACACTGTGGTCGTCCACCGTTGCGGAAGGATGAGAGCTTTCAGCCTCCGATTAGAAAGAATCCCGATGTCTGATGGTTTTCACACCCGTGGTGTTGACTATATATATGGGTCGAAAGGTTATATTTTAATTGTTATTTCTGACTATTGAGCACTGTCGTTGTCGTGCGTGCTGTTCTCACAAGCTGCGAAGGATTCCGTGTTGGTACCCATGTCCAGGTGGCTCGATTGTGGACGTTTGACCACTCATCTTCCCATTGATTACGCATTGTATTTCCAGGTAGGCTCGTTGTCCTTTTCCCATTTTCGTTTAGGTTTTTTATTGATTGTTTGCTGCGGTTAGGGTGTTGAGTGCTGCCGTTTCCTTCATCCCATTTTTCTATGCCTATTTAATTGGGGATTTTTGTCATAACTATCTTGGGAAGAGGGCATTCTAAACCACAGATTAGTTTGCATGCCACCATTGTCTCGCAACCTTGCGCAGTGGTTGGGGGTTTGGTACAGGCGGTCGTTACGCCGTCTGCACCAAGCTTCCCTGTGTGTGATGATGGGTTGCAGAGGGAGAGTTTGTGGTTTTTCTATAGCATAGGGTGGACATCCTTTTTTGTTGAGATTTTCAGACCCCCTGTATCCTCGAACCCTAGCCATTTTGCCTACGTGGTCCCGCGAAACCGATTCTTGCTCAGTTTCGAACCATGGCTGGGAAAGGGGTTTGACTACGACACCAGGTTGCTGACCAAGGTTTTGCACAGGTGGTTTCCTTTGATTGAGCACACTATAGAAACTCGCATCCTCAAATAGCAAGGTTTTGCTGTGCCGCTCCACGCACCGTTGGCTTTTATCTTAAACCCGAGTCGAGGGGGGAAAGGATGTACCATGGCATTTAGGTTATCCACCATTAGAGTGCGAGCAGTTTGTTTGTAGAGTGTCGTTGAGAGGGATTGCGGGGGTTTTTCATCCTTTGTCTATCCTGCACAACAAAATGTCAGTAGCGCCCACAGAGAATGGAAGCTTTAGTCGTGTCAATATATTTATTTTCCCCGTAAGCAGCATGAGCCTTTTCAATTTTATGTAGACACCATTCCTGCTGGATTATATTGTTAATGTTTATATTGGCAAGTAATGGTAGTATGCACAGTTTATTGCACATAGCTAGTTTCCATCATGATAGACATGAACAAAGTCTCTGAATACTGCCCATTTGGTTCAATAATCCTGTTAGTTAAGCCATTTCAGCCTAGGTACACATATATTTTGGCTTCATTAACTAATTGCTGTCACAATACACATTGAAGAAGTAAAACGCTGCACATTGTCATATAAGTGTTTGTAACTTGAATTGCTTAACGTTACAATGTATATATGGTAGGAAGAACTCAAGCTCACCATGTCAAAGAGGCAAAAGAAGAAGGCCCCTGTGGTCGAAGAAGAGTCAGTAGTGGAGGTTGTTACCAAGACAGAATATGTGTATGAAGACACTAAATATATTTCTGGTGTTGAACCGGAGTATCAGTGGGGTGAAATATATAGACTAATTACCTGAAGAGAAGTTCCCGACATGGGCTTAGAAGAAGAGTCCATATATGCAAACATTGAAAGATCTTCCCTTATGAAGGTCGCCACCAGGCCAGAGCTGTTCCCATGCTCCGAGGTAATTGGCTGGATTCTGCGCCGGGCAGATGTAACCACAATGATTCTGGAAAATATTGAGAGACAGGGCTATGCTGCATTTAGCCCTGGATATGTGGCGTTGGCTTATCACCTGCCAGAAGCCCAAGTATTCCTATCTGATGACTGGTTGAGTAGCATTAGAATGGACCTGGTAGAGACCTTGAAGAGAATGCTATTGCAGGGAAAACATTACCGACACAGACCAACGGGTGAGTATGATAGAGCGAGCTTGAGGGTTCCCTATCGATTTATAGCTCTGATGCTTAATAGGATCTTTGGGAGAGCCCATGGTAGATTCTTCAAGCTAGAGTGGATACCCATCATTTTGCATGTTGCAACACAAGGGATAGTATTCAATTGGGATAGCCTAGTATCCAGCATTCTTTCTTCTTGCTTGGCCTTAGCCTTGGAAGGGGAGTCCTGGAAAAGGTCTGAGGTTTATATGAGCTCAATACTCATAGACTGTATACTGTGCAACCAGCCTTTCCCTTGTCTCAGGTGCATCTGGGACAGGGAAAGAATGCCTGTTTATGGTGCTTTAAGACCACTGTGGGCACACCAGTACCACAGCCATTACAGAGAAGTCTGTGAGCACTTCATTATGCCACTACACACACTCATTTTCCAGAAATAGTGTGATTGTATGTCTGAGGAGGCCATGCAAGTGATACAATATTACGCAGACTACTATTTGACCAAACATGGCATGTACTTCAGAATGTTTGGGGGCTCAAGAGCACCTTCCCTACTGCCAAAATATGCAACTGAGTACATTGTCCATAAGGAGGCAGTCAGACAAGTGTTCCTAGATGGAATAGGCAGCTTCCTGTTCGAACACAAGAAGACTGCTTATCCTCCCTTGCCGTTCAAACTTGGGAGCTACAGGTTCACTAAGGTGAAACAAGACGGTGAATTCGTAGAGGAGCTGGAGAGGTTCCATTTTGGTGAGATGCCCTATCACAGAAATGACTCCCATGGTAAAGTGGCTGATCATTGTAAAAAAAATAAGGTGCATTTCGAATATACCCATCATTTTGATAAGGAAGAATCTGTCTTCCAGAATGCCCCAAACATGACAGCACTAAAAAGAAGATTCACGAAGAAAATCACCACCAAGGGGGGAAAGGGGGATGAACAGGCAAAGGCAGAGGAAGAAGCCAAAACGAGAAATGAAGAAGCCCAGAGATTGGCACAGGAAGCTGCAGAGTGGTTGCACAGTGAAAAGGAAGGGAAAATAAAAGCTGCTCAAGAAGCAGCTGAGAAAGCCCAGGAAGCAGCTAAAGAGGCAGAAGAAGCAGCTAGAAAAGCAGGTGAAGAAGCGAAAAGAAAGCTTGATGAGGAGCTCCAAACGTAAGAAGCTGAAAGGATAAAATTGACACAGTAGTCAGCTTCTGAAACAGCAGCAGAGCAGACCCAGGAATTGGAGGACCCCGAGGTTCAGACCTCTCAAGTACCGGCTGCCAGCACGCCCATGGTCCCCACACTCAAGCTGGTCCCTTTTGTGCAAGAAAAGGGAAAGGAAATGCCTGATTTCAAAATAGTATATTATGATAGGGAAACAAAGAGAATAATAAATAGGATAGAGAGGAAAGTTGAGGCAGAAGGTCTACCTGGTAAAATGATAACAGATACGGCTGTTATGTTAGGAACATACCAAGATCCAAGATTTACCCTAAGAGCCGGGTCTGCATTTATCCAAGCTTCAGAAGATAATGTAGGCAAGATAATAACTGACCTGGAGCAGTCCAAGAAATCCTCTGCTCAGCTGAAGGATACATTGAGGAAAGAGAGGGAATAAAGCAACAGGCTCAAGAGGAAATATGAACATATGCAAAGGGAAATGAAGTCCTCAAGAGCTGAAGTACAGGCCCTCAAAGGAGAAATACAAGTGCTGGAAATGATACAGGAATCTCTAGAGAGAGCATAGAAAGAATATGAAGGGTTAATAACTGAAAAGGAACAGCTGCTGGCAAAGGTGGAGGAACCGGAAGAGCAACAAAAGATCCTCCTACAGGCAAATGATATGCACACCCAAGGACTGAGAAAGGAACATCAAGAACATGTTTCTTCTTTAACAACTGCTCTGGAGGAGGCAAGAGAACAGCAGGTTAACCTCCAACCATTCAAAGAGCACGTCTTGGTCCAAAAGACCAAGATGCTACAGTTATAGACTGCTGTTGAGGATGAGAGATGTAGAGTGCTACAGATCGATGGCAGACTAGAAGAAATCTTGGAAACTGCATCTTATTTTGTGGACAGATCTCAAGATGTCCTCGAGGTCCTGACTGCAAGAATGGTGAGGTTGGAGAACAATGAGGAAACTCTAGCAGAGCTGCCATCAAAGGATAAATAGGCCCTTAAGTGGGATTATGACCTGGTAGAGTTCGCCATTAACACCGCTGAAGATTTCAAGAAAACAGTCAAGAAGACGAAGGGAGCCTGTACAGAATTTTCTAGGAGAGTCCTCATCACATACAACCGGTGCCAAGTAGAAGCCAAGTAGAGGCTGGATGATTTCCCAGACCACTATTCATTTATGGAGATGTTACAGAAAATGCATCAGGAAGAAGAAGCAAGAGTGCAACGCATCAAGGCCATTGATGACCAGATGCTGAGAAGTGAAGCGGGCCATTCAACAGTTAGTGTACAGCTTTTGGAGGACCAACTTCGGTTGAGTGCAGGCAGAGTGGAGGCTATACAGAACCAGGCTGAGAAATTTGAAATCAATATCTAGTTCTTGGAACCCTGCGCATTTGAGGGCATTTCCACTGAAGCCTCAAAATGGAAGAAATTCCTTGACACCCAAGTGGGGCCCTCTTCATAAAGGAGTGGTCATTATTGTAATTTGTAACTATTTTTGTAAAACATTTAAGAAAAACAGAACGTTGGGAAACGAGGGGTTGGGAAGCCCAAAGGTCACTTTGGGCAGCCAAACAGTCTCACCCTTTTGTATAAAGATAGAAAGCTTAGAAGGGAAAAGGACTTTTTCCCAGTGAGACTGGTGAAGACATATTGTAAGAAGAAATTTTTCCTTTTGCAATAGAAAATTACAGCTTGCCTATTGGAGAAAGCTTAGTGGAATATTCAAATGTTGTGCTATGGATTTGTTGAAGAGGAACTATTTCATTTTCAGCTTTATGTCCATTAACTGTGAGACCATTCTAACTCATTGAACCTATGTTCTTGTATGAGTGTTTTCCAGTTTATTTTATGAATATTTCCACTATGAGTAATGGATGGTGTCCATAAACAATTGGGTATCTGATTGTCGAAATATCCTTAATCTTTCATGTGTTGTAGATGAGAATATTAGCTACCTGTAATTTCTATTCATACTGCATGAATAATCCACATTACTCATAAATAAATCATATTGTGGCTCCCCGGGGATAGGTGGATAGATAGGTAGTTAGATGGATAGTTAGTTTATTTCATTACTGCATATGTGATTTAGATGCCTGTGAGCCTAAGACGAGAGGTAAGAACCCGCGCATCACATTGTGTAGTTCCTCGCATCCTTATCACCCTGCATTGTTAGTTAGGCATTTGCAATGCATACATTAAGTCAAAAAATACAAAAAACTCGGTGGACTGGGCCGTAACCGGTAAAACCTTTGTTTTGTTACTTTGACCTATGGTAGCCGGACCGCAAGCCGGATGGATTCCCTACACCAAACAGTCAACAGGATAGTTTTTGAACGTTGATTGGGGAGAATCCCTTACTGTTGTCGCCTATGAATTTCCAGGCCTCAACAGTTTTGGCGCTAGAAGGAGGGCCGCTAGTGCATGGATGGCCGTGGGAACTCAAATTTTTCCCAAGATTACCCCACCAGCAGATGTCTGAAGCTTGTAACCTGACCCAAGGACTTACAGGTTTCGGTTATACCTTTGATGTAAGAAAGCTTGTCTCACCCCTACATTGCTCTTTGCTCAGATTTTGTTCTTTTTGCTTGTACTCATGGCTGGTGTGATTGTGAACCAGCCCAACCCATTACCTGCTTGGAGAGATAGATCACCTCTGAACCTCACACCTCCATTTCATGACTTACCTCTGGGTTTTGAGAAGTTACTGCCTAAGTTTGAACCTAAGGAGAAGACTGCTGTGGATGATCACTTACAGAGTTTTTATTTAGCAGTAGAGGGGTTAAGGGCTGGGGAGTACGAAGATGTTGTCTGTAGATTATTCCCTCATACCTTGAAAGGGTCAGCTTCTTCATGGTACTTTTCCCTCCCCGCAATCTCGATCCCAGATTGGAATACTTTCGAAAGGATTTTCAGGAGTAAATACACAGCCCAAAAAATGCATACCTCATTGATGAAAGGTCTTGGTTTGTTAAGAAAAGAGAAGAATGAAAAGGTACATAAGTTCACTCAAAGATTCTCATTATACCTAAAGAATTTTTCTGAAGCTCACAGACCCTCAGACAAGGTCTTAATTGAATATTATACATCTGCCCTAGGACCGGAGTTAGCTATGTTCGCTAAAGTGAAAGCCAAGCGTACATTGGTAGAGACTTATGAAGAGGCAGGAAGGGTAGAAGCTGAAATGGAAAGTGTAGAAGATTACCTTGACTTACCTGAAGAGAAGAATACCGGGAGAAGAGCTTTACTGCTGTCTAAACCTAAAGAGGACCACTCACATGATTATCAGGGAATGTTGAAAATGATGCAGAAGCTATCCAACCGAATAATAGATCTGGAAAAGGAAAGGGACGTCCAGAAAACTTATAAGCCCTACTCTCTGAAAAGAAAGGATAACAACCAAGGGCAAGTCCCTCCACCAAATTTAGCATCAATGAACATAACAAAAATAGGGGGAGAGAATTTCTGTACTTTTCACCAGCAACCTCATTCTGAGAAGAAGTGCCCTCAATGGTTACGTTCAACGACACTAGTGATGAATAAGTTGTTGGACCCTAAATTTACTAAGGACAGTGGTAAGAAGGAAAAGAAAAACTAGGTCATGGAGAAACAAGATATTGATAACATGTCTTCATGGAATGGTGTCTCACTGTCTGACACTGAAGAGAGTACTCCTGAGTCTGAAGGCACATCTACAACAACCAAGGACATGGGTGTAACGATTGAAGAAAATACCATAATTTCGAAGATTACAAATATGCAGGAGAATGTCAAGAGACAGGCAGTTGCGAAGGTTGAGGACAAAACCCATAGAGCCTCTACCCTCAACCAGGAGACAGAGCCAAACAATGAGATTGTCAAACCTGTGGAAGATGGTGAGGGAGGAAGCACCGAAAAGGTTAAAGAAGTTAAAAAGGAGATACCCACTAAAAACCAACCCATGGAGGAAAAGATTGAATCATCTAGGGAAAGGAAAATTAGCACCCCACCTTTCCTTTTGACTCTGGAAATTCTGAACCATAAAGTCCATAATTGTCTGGTGGACTCTGGATCATCGGTGAATGTCATGCCTCTTGCAATCTGTACAAAGCTTAATGGGCAGCTAAAACCTACTGATTGGGATGTCACTCAACTATACAACACTAGTGTCAAAGTAGTGGGGGAGATGAAGAATGTTTTGATTCGATTGTCTGCAAATAGAAAGATATGTCAATACCTTGATATTGTAGTAGCAGACATACCTGATGGATACAGATTGATCTTGAATCGAGATTGGGAAACCTGCCTAGATGGGTACTTTGCTTCCGACTGGTCACATTTATTGCTGCCTTAGAAGGGAATCCCAAACCTGATTAGGATTTTGAGAGAGCCCTACATGAAGCACAATGTTATTGGGCTAGGAGAGGGAAATGAATCTGCTGATTCTGTCCTGGGAAACTATCTGACTGAGTGTAAGCTAAGAAGTCATACCTCAAGCAAGGCCAGTTCTATGAATGACGCTCATCCTGGGCTCCTTCAACTTCTTCAGGCTATAAGAGATGATTATAGGATAGTAGACATGTGTTCAGTTCCAAAACTGGCCCAACTATACCATGGTTAGATGTCTCATGTCTATGATCCAGCCCACCCTTCAGCTATCTAGATTAAATTTTTCAGGAGTGGGCGAAATTTTCTTTCTTTTCGCTTTGTACATAAATAAATTGTTTTGTGTTCTTTAATGCTTTGATGTTTTTTTCTTTTGGATTATTTGATTTGATGCTGTTTTATTTTTGCTTTGCTAGCGTTTCTTTTGGTTTTGAATAAAGAGGCAGACTTTTGGTTGCAACGGAAACATTAGGGTTCTTTATTAACTGAAATCTTGAGCGAAATATTGTGCTTTAAAGTATAGAATGTCTTCTAGTAGCGGTGTTTTTAACTGGCAATGCATTCATTGAAATCTTACTTAACCCCTGTAAATAACTCAGAAGTAAAAGAGGTCTGGAGTACTATTTCGAGGATCCATTCATTTCACATCTTAAATATCCAAGGGGGTGACAGCAAAAGACCCACAGAAAGGAAGCAGAGTAAACAGTATATCATATATAAATGATCCCATGCCATAATTTCAGAAAATCAAAAGCTATCAAGAGTCAAAACTCCTTAAAGAAAACAATACATATCAAAGCAAAGTATCAAAGCATGAAGTACTAAATTGCCACAAGATCCTCTCCGTCCATGAATTGAAATATGAGATACACTATTCACACAAAAGGACACTATGGGATAGAGGATCCTGAATTAAAATTCAGTAAGAAAGGCATGCAGGAGGACTCATATCAAAAGAACTAAAGTTAAAAAGGCACAAAAGTGCAGTTGGCATGGGAATGAGGAACAAAAGGATAATACTGTTTACTATCTGTGACAATCCTGTGGTGTCCAAGCTGGAAGCTACCTAAGGACATGCAGAATAAACCTCACTTATTTGGCTTCTAAAGAGTTATTCAGACTTGCAATATTTCTGACGTTACCATTTCCCAAAGAATAGACTACTTCTCAATGGTTTAAATGCTTAAGTTGGCCAGCCCAAGGATACATACATCTAGAAGATTTTAACTTTTATTCAGACGGTTTTGCACTGGGAAGGAGTTAATTCAGAAATCTGGGGTTCACAAGGTAGTCGCCAATTGTTGCAGCTGCAACGTTTTCCCAAAATTCCAAAAAAATTTAGGACCCTCCTTTGCTTTGGATTAGTTTGATTTTTCTTCCCTAGGATGATCTAATAATTTGCAGAGAGTTTCTCAAATGCTTGGATTGATTTCCTACTTGATTTGATTCCTCCCCTATGGCTTCCTTTGAATGCATTTTCACCACGCTGAATCGGAAGATTATTTAATTGACGTTCCCGCCGTTGCGGAAGAATGTCAAGTCGTGACTTCGAATTTCTGTCTAATGCATTGGTTTTAATCGGCTATTTTCTCGGTTTAAATCGGAAGGATTTTCTCTTTCTTTTCCCGCTGTTGCGGATGAACTTTAGGTTTTGGCTTTGGTTTCTTTGCTGATTTCTTTGCTTTACCTTGGATAATTTTTTGTTTTGGATTTTTTTAAGCTTTACATTAGAGCTTGTCATCGTTTCCTTCTCCGCCGTTGCGGAAGGTTTTCTGCTAACTCTTCCGATCCATAGTCGTCCGCTCTTCCGATGTGTTGTGGTCTTATGCGGAAGAGGATGATATCTTTGGTAGTTACCGTTGCGGCCACATTCCCATGTCAGAAACTCTCTGACATTCGATCTTGTGTTTCTTCCACCAGACATGTTTTCGCGGATGGATTAACACTCGGGCCGTCCACCATTGCGGAAGGAAGTTGGCTTTCAAATTTTGATTTAGGCTTTGCTCTCAGTTATCCCCACCGTTGCGGAGGGATCTTTTGTTCAGCTTTCCACCGTTGCGGAGCATAATAGGCTTTCAGCCTTCGATTCCGAAGCTCTCCGACGTCCGATCTTCTAAGTTTCCTGCCATACGCGTCTCTGCGGCTGGATCTACGCTATGGTCGCCCGCCGTTGCAGAAGGACAAGAGATTTCAGCCTCCGATTAGAAAGCGTCCCGGCGTCCGATGGTTTTCGTACCCGTGGTGTTAACTATATATACGGGTCGAAGGGTTCTATTTTTATTGTTGTTTCCGACTATTGAGCACTATCATTATTGTGCGTGCCGTTCTCACAAGCTGCGAAGGATTCCATGCTGGTACCCATGTCTAGGTGGCTTGATTGTGGATGTTTGACTGCTCATCTTCCTGTTGATTATGCATTGTATTGCCAGGTAGGATCGTTGGCCTTTTCCCATTTCCATTTAGGTTTTTGATTGATTGTTTGCTGCAGTTAGGGTGTTGAGTGCAGCCGTTTCCTTCATCCCTTTTTTCTATGCCTATTTAATTAAGGATTTTTGTCATAACTATCTTGGGAAGAGGGCATTTTAAACCACATATTAGTTTGCACGCCACCATTGTCTTGCAACCTCGCGCAGTGGTTGGGGGTTTGGTGCAGGTGGCCGTTACGCCGTCTGCACCAAGATTCCTTGTGTGTGATGATGGGTTGTAGAGGGAGAGTTTGTGGTTTTTCTATAGCATTTGGTGGATACTCTTTTTTGTTAAGATTTTCAGTCCGCCCTTATCCTCGAACCCTAGCCATTTTTCCTACGCGGTCCCGCGTAACTGATTCTTGCTCAGTTTCGAACCATGGCTGGGAAAGGGGTTTGACTATGACACCAAGTTGCTGACCAAGGTTTCACACAGGCAGTTTCCTTTGATTGAGCACACTATAGAAACCCGCATCCTCAAATAGCAAGGTTTTGATGTGCTGCTCCATGCACCATTGGATTTTAAGTTAAACCCGAGCCGAGGGGGGAAAGGATGTACCGTGGCATTTAGGTTATCCACCATTAGAGGGTGGGCGGTTGTTTGTAGAGTGTCGTTGGGAGGGATTGCGGGGGTTTTTCGTCCTTTGTCTATCCTGCACAGCAAAATGTTAGTAGCACCCGCAGAGAACGAAAGCTTTAGTCGTGTCAATATAACTATTTTCCCTGCAAGCACTATAAGCCTTTTCAATTTTATGTAGACACCATTCCTGCTGGATTATATTGTTAATGTTTATATTGGCAAGTAATGGTAGTATGCACAGTTTATTGCACACAACTAGTTTCCATCATGATAGACATAAACAAAGTCTCTGAATACTGCCCATTTGGTTCAATAATCCTGTTAGTTAAGCCATTTCAGCCTAGGTACACATATATTTTGGCTTCATTAACTAATTGCTGTCACAATACACATTGAAGAAGTAAAACGGTGCACATTGTCATATAAGTGTCTACAACTTGAATTGATTAACGTTACAATGTATATATGGCAGGAAGAACTCAAGCTCACCATGTCAAAGAGGCAAAAGAAGAAGGTCCCTGTGGTCGAAGAAGAGCCAGAAGTGGAGGTTGTTAGAAAGACAGAATACGTGTATGAAGACACTAAATGTCTTTCTGGTGTTGAACTGGAGTATCAGTGGGGTGAAATCTATAGACTTATTACCCGAAGAGAAGTTCCCGACATGGGATTAGAAGAAGAGTCCATATATGAAAACATTGAAAGATCTTCCCTTATGAAGGTCGCCACCAGGCCAGAGCTGTTCCCATGCTCCGAGGTAATTGGCTGGATTCTGCACCGGGCAGATGTAACCACAATGATTCTGGAAAATATTGAGAGACAGGGATATGCTGCATTTAGCCCTGGATATGTGGCGTGGGCTTATCACCTGCCAGAAGCCCAAGTATTCCTATCTGATGACTGGCTGAGTAGCATTAGAATGGACCTGGTAGAGACCCTGAAGAGGATGCTATTGCAGGGAAAACATTACTGACACAGACCAGCGGGTGAGTATGATACAGCGAGCTTGAGGGTTCCCTATCGATTTATAGCTCTGATGCTTAATAGGATCTTTGGGAGAGCCCATGGAAGATTCTTCAAGCTAGAGTGGATACCCATCATTTTTCATGTGGCAACACAAGGGACAGTCTTCAATTGGGCCAACCTTGTATCCAACATTCTTTCTTCTTGCTTGGCCTCAGCCTTGGAAGGGGAGTCCTGGAAAAGGTCTGAGTTTTATATGAGCTCAATACTCATAGGCTATGTACTGTGCAACCAGCCTTTCGCTGGTCTCAGGTGCATCTGGGACAGCGAAAGAATGCCTATCTATGCTACTTATAGACCACTATGGGCACACCAGTACCACAGCCATTACAGAGAAGTCTGTGAGCACTTCATTATGCCACTACACACACTCAGTTTCTAGAAAGAGTGTGATTGTATGTCTGAGGAGGCCATGCAAGTGATACAAGATTACGCAGACTACTATTTGACCGAACATGGCATGTACTTCAGAATGTTTGGGGGCTCAAGAGCACCTTCCCTACTACCAAAATATGCAACTGATTACATTGTCCATAAGGAGGCAGTCAGACAAGTGTTCCTAGATGGAATAGGAAGCTTCCTATTTGAACATAAGAAGACTGCTTATCCTCCCTTGCCCTTCAAACTTGGGAGCTACAGGTTCACTAAGGTGAAACAAGACGGTGAATTCGTAGAGGAGCTGGAGAGGTTCCATTTTGGTGAGATGCCCTATCACAGAAATGACTCCCACGGTAAAGTGGCTGATCATTGTAAATAAAATAAGGTGAATTTTGAATATACCCATCATTTTGATAGGGAAGAATCTATATTCCAGAATGCCCCAAACATGACAGCACTAAAAATAAGATTCACAAAGAAAATCACCACCAAGGGGGGAAAGGGGGATGAATAGGCAAAGGCAGAGGAAGAAGCCAAAAGGAGAAACGAAGAAGCCCAGAGATTGGCACAGGAAGCTGCAGAGTGGTTGCATAGTGAAGAGGAAGTGAAAAGAAAAACTGCTCAATAAGCAGCTGAGAAAGCCCAGGAAGCAGCTAAAGAGGCCGAAGAAGCGGCTAGAAAAGCAGCTGAAGGAGCGTAAAGAAAGCTCGATGCGGAGCTCCAAATGCAAGAAGCTGAAAGGATAAAATTGACACAGCAGTCAGCTTCTAAAACAGTAGCAGAGCAGACCTAGGAAGTAGAGAACCCTGAAGTTTAGACCTCTCCCGTACCGGCTGCCAGCACACCCATGGTCCCCACACTCAAGCTGGTCCCTTTTGTGCAAGAAAAAGGAAAGGAAATGCCTGATTTCAAAACAGTATATTATGATAGGGCAACAAAGAGAATAATAAAGAGGACAAAGAGGAAAGTTGAGGCGGAAGGTCTGCCTGGTAAAATGATAACAGATACGGCTGTTATGTTAGGAACAGACCAAGATCCAATATTTACCCTAAGAGTCGGGTCTGCATTTATCCAAGCTTCAGAAGATAATGTAGGAAAGATAATAACTGACCTGGAGCAGTCCAAGAAATCCTCTACTCAGCTAAAGGATACATTGAGGAAAGAGAGGGAAGAAAGTAACAGGCTCAAGAGGAAATACGAACATATGCAAAGGGAAATGAAGTCCTCAAGAGCTGAAGTACAGGCCCTCAAAGGAGAAATACAAGTGCTGGAAACGATGTAGGAATCTCTGGAGAGAGCACAGAAAGAATACGAAGGGTTAAGAACTGAAAAGGAACAGCTGTTGGCAAAGGTGGAGGAACTGGAAGAGCAGGAAAAGATTCTCTTGCAGGCAAATGATCTGCACACCCAAGAACTGAGAAAGGAACATCAAGAACAGGTTTCTTCTTTAACAACTGCTCTAGAGGAGGCAAGAGAACAGCAGGTTAACCTCCAGCCATTCAAAGAGCATGTCTTGGCCCAAAAGACCAAGATGCTACAGTTACAGATTGCTGTTGAGGATGAGAGATGTAGAGTGCTGCAGATCGATGGCAGACTGGAAGAAATCTTGGAAACTGCATCTTATTTTGTGAACAGTTCTCAAGATGTCCTTGAGGTCCTGACTGCAAGAATGGCGACGTTGGAGAACAATGAGGAAGCTCCAGCAGAGCTTCCATCAAAGGATAAACATGCCCTTAAGCGAGATTATGACCTGGTAGAGTTCACCATTAACACCGCTGAAGATTTCAAGAAAACAGTCAGGAAGACAAAGGGAGCCTGTACAGAATTTTCTAGGAGAGTCCTCGTCACATACAACCAGTGCCAAGTAGAAGCCGAGCAGAGGCTAGATGATTTCCCAGACCACGATTCGTTTTTGGAGATGTTATAGAAAAGGCATCAGGAAGAAGAAGCAAGAGTACAACGCATCAAGGACATTGATGACCAGATGCTGAGAAGTGAAGTGGGCCATTCAGCAGTTAGTGTACAGCTTTTGGAGGACCAACTTCGGTTGAGCACAGCCAGAGTGGAGGCTATAAAGAACCAGGCTGAGAAATTTGAAATCAATATCCAGTTCTTGGAACCCTGTGCATTTGAGGGCATTTCCACTGAAGCCTCGAAATGGAAGAAATTCCTTGACACCCAAGTGGGGCCCTCTTCATAAAGGAGTGGTCATTATTGTAATTTGTAACTATTTTTGTAAAACATTTAAGAAAAACAGAACGTTGGGAAACGAGGGGTTGGGAAGCCCAAAGGTCACTTTGGGCAGCCCAAAAGTCTCACCCTTTTGTATAAAGATAGAAAGCTTAGAAGGGAAAAGGAAATTTTTTCAGTGAGACTGGTGAAGACATATTGTAAGAAGAACTTTTTCCTTTTGCAATAGAAAATTACAGTTTGCCTGTTGGAGAAAGCTTAGTGGAATATTCAAATGTTGTGCTATGGATTTGTTGAAGAGGAACTATTTCATTTTCAGCTTTATGTCCATTAACTGTGAGACCGTTCTAACTCATTGAACCTATGTTCTTGTATGAATGTTTTCCAATTTATTTTATGAAGATTTCCAGTATGAGTAATGGATGCTTTCCATAAACAATTTGCTATCTGATTGTCGAAATATCCTTAATCTTTCATGTGTTGTAGATGAGAATATCAACTACCTGTAATTTATGTTTATAATGCATGAATAATCCACATTACTCATAAATAAATCATATTCTGGATCCCTAGGGATAGGTGGATACATAGGTAGTTAGATGGATAGTTAGTTTATTTCATTACTGCATATGTGATTTAGATGCTTCTGAGCCTAAGATGAGAGGTAAGAACCTGCACATCACATTGTGTAGTTCCTCGCATCCTTATCAGCATGCATTGTCAGTTAGGCATTTGCACTGCATACATTAAGTCAAAAAATACAAAAAAATCGGTGGACCGGGCTGTAACCGGTAAAACCTTTGTTTTGTTACTTTGACCTACGGTAGCCGGACCGCAAGACGGACAGATTCCCTACACCAAACAGTCAACGGGCTATTTGGGAACATTGATTGGGGAGAATCCCTTACTGTTGTCGCCTGTGAATTTATAGGCCTCAACAGTACTGTAACTGAATTGATGGAGTATGTCAGACCATTATATAGATACAATAACTAGTTGATATTGGTCCAATATACTCGAAGCATGAGGAGATATAGAGTTTCCGCAAAATTATATACAACTAGCATAACACAATAAAAACAAAGAGGTGACTATGTATATTGATGGGAGACCAAAAGTGTCCAGAAACATTGATGGCTTTGTAAAATGTAGCTGGCTAGTGACAATAACTAAGAAACTGAATTGAAAATTTGAGGGATGCGAAGAACATCGTATATTTGTATGTGCAACAAAAACAATACTTCCAGGTGAAGAGTTGTTGATCAATTACAACTTAAATCAAATAGATGTGGCTTCAATGGTCCAGGGTAACCGTGGAAGGTCACATGCTATGCCTCATCGGGTAAATGCTAAATATAGTAACTAAACATGACTATAATAACTAAATGTTTCGATTTGTTTTGTTAACATTCAATTTCCACCGTTGACATTTTCTTTTTTTGTGCATATTATGAATATTTCCATGTGATAACATGCTTATTATACCATTATGCTTATCTCAGTTTTTTTTAATGTTACAATTATTGACTCGACTATTATTGATTGATTTATTTTGTCAGGTTCGCAGCAGTGGAAAGCCACATGCTGCTTCCATGGTCTAGGGTGATAGTCGAAGGTCACAATCTATACCTCGTGAGGTAAATGTTAAATACAGTAAATAAATATGACATCAATAACAAAATATTTTGATTTTTTCTGTTAACATTCGATTTTCACTATTACCATTCATGTTTGTCATGCTTATTGTGAATATTTCCATATGATAACATGCTTATTACATTATGGCAGGGGTCTGCTCATCCCCATGGAGCATATCATGTATCTCCTCCTTCGAAGGTAAAAGTAAATATTATTGCAATATATCATTTTCGTTTTTGGTATAATTATTGACTCAACTAAATATAGGAACTATATATGACTACAATAACTAGAAACTCCAACCTATTAATCTTGTCTATTGATCTAGGAGCAAAGAATCAATCTCATCAAGAATTAATCAACAAATAACTCATGAAATGGTGTAATCGGTCTTCAGGAATAGTAGCCGCTCTGTATTCACATAAAGAATGAATTATTACAATTACAATGTCATGCTACAAGCATGAATGAAGAGACAATTTGAATTCCTTAGGAGGTCATTCAAATTGAATGAGTGAGTCTAGCTTAACTGACTGTAAGCCATGGTTCACACTCAGTTAACCATTGATCAAAACCCTAATTGACTCAACTAACCCTAAATGAAGTCAGAGTGCAATAAATGACTGAGTCTCAACTAAAAGAGATTAGAGACATGTCACAACTCACCAACCATCAAGAGGTAGCGCTACACTGACTCCAATGAACCCCGATGAGGTTAACTAAAGTTGAACTGCACATCAGAAGTTTGTGGAGGCACCCCTATTGACTCCAGTTCATTAAATAATCATTAAACAATATATTTAATGAGAGGAGGCACCTTAACTGACCTATTTAACTGATTTTAACCACCAGTTAGCAATTAGGTGCATTAATATCACTCAGATAACCCCCAAAGTGCTCCAATTAGCCTCCCTGAATGTAGGAGAAGGCTAAGTTAGCATCCTTGACTGAAGGTAGGCATGGGTGAGACTGGATGATGACATTTAATGCTCGACTAATGTCAATTAATGTCAATAATACTTAGGATAGTGGTTTAACTAGGCCAATTTGACCAAAAAGAGTGTGTATGGTGGTAAATGTCTCCAACACCCCCCCCTTAAGCTATACTCAGGAGGAGTTAGAAAACACAAATGCATAAAAATGCTAGGGCCCCGAAAACAAAGGCCATAGGTCACCTTGTACAATAAAGTAACTTCTTAATATAACCAAGGAAACAGGGAAAACCTCATGGGAAAAATACCCCCCCTCAAACTAAGCAGTAAATCAAGAATTGGTTCTTCTATGCAGCAGTATCCTGATACTATGCATGTGAACCTCTGAATCCAAACTAAATGAATATGTTTGGAGGAATCTTCCACTTTGAAATAATAACAATGCACTCAACTAAATCAGAAATATAAACAGTAGCACGGTGAAAACTGGACCCATGTAGAGTAGCTTAAATCATCTGAAGAGAGGGCAAATATTCTTGAGGATTTGAACGATGTGTGAAACACTCAATAAACTGATATGTTGCAGCCTTGAACAGAAAATCAGACCCAAATCTTAGGAGCAAGTGTCCAAGCGGATGCAGAATGTCTTCCTCTTTACTAGTTCTGTGAGGAGATGAGCATGTGACCAAAGGTAGAGAAGCCCTAGGACTATGGAGAGAGAATGCTTGAGCTCCATAATCTGATATAGCTTATAAAATAGCTAATGAATCACATAATAAAATATCAGCAACCTCATATGAGGAAACTAACACCAAATCCCCATCAACAGTTTTTAAAAGAAAGTGCGGTACTTGATTTTTCACACCGGAATTGGTGAGAGCAGCTAAAGGCATGACTGAAAGCTCTTGGATTTAAAAAAAAGAACCAAATAATATCAGATTATAAATTAAATCAGATCTAAATAAGTTCACAATAGATCCAAAACTGTGAAATGAAATCTAATCCCCGGCAGCAATTTCGAAGGAGACTTGCGGTACTTCTTTCTTCACACCATTGATGAGAACAGCTACAAGCGATACTGAAGGTTTTTTAACCTAAAATTTTGAACCAATCAATATCATATCAGATCCAAATAATATCATATAATATCTAATAAGTTTCATATCAGATCCTAAATTATGGTCAACCGAGACGGTGGATGCACAGTTGTCTTTTTCTTCAAAATTCTGAATTTTTGTGCATGCAATCTTGCAAGATTTTGTTGGAAGATCTAGTTCATGGGGAGAAAATATGTGACTCTTATAATCTGATATTTCTTCCAAAATATCCAATTTTTTACATATTTTCACACCAGCATCAACATTAGAGGGAGAAAAATCAAATTTCTCTTCATTTTCATAAGCAATTACTGGTAAATTTTCCACATAATTCAAAGGAAAATCACTGGTGAATGTTTGCATGGAAGTGCAGCAGTATTTTTCTTCAATATCAGAGATTCAAATGTCTTCTTCTGTTTTATCAATATGAGGAGATGAGATATCGGAGATCTCATGAACTTCCGGAGCATCAGGAGAAGGAGTCACTGCATGGAGACTTTCTTCAATTCGAATTGAATGTGTAGAAGATTCTGCTTCATCTTCATCTTGAACAACTTCATCAGAGAGAGTAGAGGCTGAGACTTTTGAGTAAAGAAATATTGTGGTGCTGGATGTGATCTCCAAAGTGCTATTATGATCCTCGTTGTGCTTGCCAAACTTTCTGTCCAATTTTGTCTAGAGATCCTTTGGGTATTCAGTAGAACCAATAAGGTAGCACAAGCTAGGAGAAAGGGCCATATATATTGCTCCAAAAGCTCTATCATCATCATTTAGCCAGAAATTATCATTCTCATAAGACTCTTTTCCAAGTCCAACATATTAATTCTTGCACATGATCTAGGAACTAGGAATCAAAATCATCAAAGAATAATTAACAAATACTCATGAATTGGAAATAATAGGAACCGGAATTGGTTTCCTCTATGTATATTCAATAAACAATGAATGATTACAATACCAATGTCAAGCAATGTCTTAACTCCATGAAGAATTCGAATACCTAAGGAGACAATTCGAATTCAGTGAGTGAGTCTAGCTTAACAGACTCTCCACCATTCAATTTCACTCAGTTAACCACTTGACCAAAACCCTAATTGAATCACCAAACCCTAACTGAATTCAGAGTGCAATAAATGACTGAATCTCAACTGAAGGATATCAAACACATGTCATAGTAATCCAATCATCAAGTGCTAGTGCTCCATGACTTCAATGAACCCCGATGAGGTTAATTGAAGCTGAAATGACCATCAGAAGTAGGTGGAGGCGCCTTGTTGACTCCAGATCATTAAATAATAATAAATAATCATTAAATAATATATTTAATGAGAGGAGGTGCCCTAACTGACTGGTTGAACTGATTGTAACCACCAGTTAGCAATTAGGTGCATTAATATCACTCAGATCACCCCCGAAGTGCTCCAGTTAGCCTCCTTGACTGTAAGAGAAGGATAAGTTAGCCTCCTTGACTGTAGGTAGGCGTGGGTGTGATTGGATGATTGCAATTAATGCTCCATTGACGTCAATTAAACTTAGGATAGTGGTTTAACTAGGCCAATTTGACCAAAAAGAGTGTGTATGGTGGTAAATGTCTCCAACACCCCCCCTTAAGCTATACTCAGGAAGAGTTAGAAAACATAGATGCATGAAAATTATAGGGCCTTAGAAACAAAGGCCATAGGTCACCCTGTACAATAAAGTAACTATTTAATATAACCAAGGAAATGGGGAAAACCTCATGGGAAAAATACCCCCCCTCAAACTAAGCAGTAAATCAAGAATTGGTTCTTCTATGCAGTAGCATCCTGAGACTGTGCATGTGAACTTCTGAATCCAAAATAAATGAATATGTCTGTAGGAATCTTCCACTTTGGAAGAATAACAATGCACTCAACTGAATCAGAAATATAAAGAGCTACACGGTGAAAACTGGACCCATGTAGAGCAACTGAAATCATCTGAAGAGAGAGAAAATGTTCTTGAGGATTTGAACCATGTGTGGAACACTCAAGAAACTGATATGTTGTAGCCCTGAACAGCAAACCATTATTGGTAAAATCATCCCCAAATCTTAGGAGCAAGTCTCCAAGCGGATGCAGAATGTCTTCCTCTTTACTAGTTCTGTGAGGAGATGAGCTTGTGACCAAAGGTAGAGAATCCCTGGGACTCTAGAGAGCGAATGATTGAGATCCATAATCTGATATAGATTCTGAAATAGCTAATTAATCACAAAATAAAATATCAGCAACCTCATAAGAGGAAACTAACACCAAATCCCCAGCAGCAAAATTGAAGAAGAACTGTGGTACTTGATTTTTCACACCGGAATCGGTGAGAGCATCTACAAGCATGACTGAAAGCTCTTGAATTTTAAAATATGAAAAAAATAATATAAGATCAGAATGTAAATCAGATCTAAATAATTTCACAATAGATCCAAAACTGTGAAATGAAATTAAATCCCCAGTAGCAGTTTCGAAGGAGACTTGTGGTACTTGTTTCTTCACACCGTTGATGAGAATAACTACAAGCAGTACTGAAGGTTTATGAACCTGAAATTTTGAACCAATAATTATCATATCAAGTCCAAATAATATCATATCATATCCAATAAGGTTCATATCAGATCCAAAATTATGGTCAGCCGAGACGGTAGATGCACAGTTTTCTTCTTCTTCAAAATTCTGAATTTTGGTGCATGCAATCCTGCAGGAAATTGCTGGAAGATCTAGATCATGGGGAGAGAATATGTCAGTCTTATAATCTGATATTTCTTCCAAAATATCCAATTTTTTACATATTTTCACACCAGCAGCAACATTAGAGGAAGAAAATTCAAATTTCTCCTCACTTTCGGAACCAATTACTGGTAAATTTTGCACAGAATTCAAAGGAAAATCACCGGTGAATGTTTGCATGGAAGTGCAGTAGTATTTTTCTTCAATATCATACATTCAAATGTCTTCTTCTATTTCAGCAATATGAGAAGATGAGATATCAGAGATCTCATGAACTTCCGGAGCATCAGGAGAAGGAGTCACTTCATGGAGACTTTCTTCAATTCGAATTGAATGTGTAGAAGATTCTGCTTCATCTTCATCTTGAACAACTTCATCAGAGAGAGTAGAGGCTGATAATTTTGAGTGAAGAAGTCTTGTGGTGCTGGCTGTTATTTCCAAAGTACTATTATGATCCTCATTGTGCTTGCCAAAGGTTTTGTCCAATATTGTCCAGGCTTCCTTTGGGTATTCAATAGAATCAATAAGGTAGTACAAGTTATCAGAAAGGGTCAGACATATTGCTCCATAAGCTCTATCACTGTCATTTATCCAGTCATTCTCATTCTCATAAGACTCTTTTCCATGTCCAGTAGACACCTCATAGAGACCTCGTCTCTTCAGAGATGCAATCATCTTCAACTTCCATTCCGAATAGCTTGTGAATGGGGTGAGAAGAGGGATTGATGAGTCCATTTGAAGTTGTACTTGATAAAACCTGCAAATCAAAACAAAAGGGGCACCGTAAGGTCAGACATCCTGGACATTTTAGGATTTCATCACACCCATCATAGTCAATTAAGCAAGCTTGATCAACAAGTTCTTTACTTGGGGTATTAAGTGGTAAGCCTTGGCTTCTGGTGCAGTGCTGGATTTTTGAGCTATTGCTCAAATTTCATGGAGAAATCTGTCAAAAAGCTTGTTTTTGAGAGATCGATCTTCGTCCCGCCGTACGCTCTGATACCATATTAATTCTTGCACAATATCTAGGAACTAGGAATCAAAATCATCAAAGAATAATTAACAAATACTCATGAATTGGAAATAATCGGAACTGGAATTGGTTTCCTCTCTGTATATTCAATAAACAATGAATGATTACAATACCAATGTCAAGCAATGGCTTAACTCCATGAAGAAATCGAATACCTAAGGAGACAATTCAAATTCAGTGAGTGAGTCTAGCTTAACTAACTCTCCACCATTCAATCTCACTCAGTTAACCACTTGACCAAAACCCTAATTGACTCACCAAACCCTAACTGAAGTCAGAGTGAAATAAATGACTGAATCTCAATTGAAGGAGATCAAACACATGTCATAGCAATCCAATCATCAAGTGCTAGTGCTCCATGACTTCAATGAAACCTGATGAGGTTAACTGAAGTTGAACTGACCATAAGAAGTGGGTGGAGGTGCCTTGTTGACTCCGGATCATTAAATAATAATAAATAATCATTAAATAATATATTTAATGAGAGGAGGTGCCCTAACTGACTGGTTGAACTGATTCTAACCACCAATTAGGAATTAGGTGCATTAATATCACTCAGATCACCCCCGGAGTGCTCCAGTTAGCCTCCTTGACTGTAAGAGAAGGCTAAGTTAGCCTCCTTGACTGTAGGTAGGTGTGGGTGTGACTGGATGATGGCAATTAATTCTCCATTGATGTGAATTAAACTTAGGATAGTGGTTTAACTAGGCCAATTTGACCAAAAAGAGTGTGTATGGTGGTAAAATGTCTCCAACACAACAGACACCTCATAGAGACCTCGTCTCTTCAGATATGCAATCATCTTCAACTTCCATTCCGAATATCTTGTGAATGGGGTGAGAAGAGGGATAGATGAGCCCATTCAAAGTTGTACCTATTAAAACCTGCAAATCAAAACAAAAGGGGCATCGTAAGGTCGGACAACTTGCACAATTTAGGCTTTCATCACACCCAGCATAGTCAATCAAGCAAGCTCGATCAACAAGTTCTTTACTTGGGGTATTGAGTGGTAAGCCTTGGCTTCTGGTGTAGTGCTGGATTTTTGGGCTATTGCTCAAATTTCATGCAGAAATCTGTCAAAAATCTTGTTTTTGAGAGATAGAGCTTCGTCCCGCCATAAGCTCTGATACCATATTAATCTTGCCTATTGATATAGGAACAGATAATCAATATCATCAAGAATTAATCAACAAATAACTCATGAAATGGTGTAATCGGTCTTTAGGAATAGTAGCCACTATGTATTCACATAAAGAATGAATGATTAAAATTACAATGTCATGCTACAAGCATGAATGAAGAGACAATTTGAATTCCTTAGGATGTCATTTGAATTGAATGAGTGGGTCTAGCTTAACTGATTGTAAGCCATGGTTCACACTCAGTTAACCACTGATCAAAACCCTAATTGACTCAACTAACCCTAACTGAAGTCAGAGTGCATTAAATGGCTAAGTCTCAACTGAAAGAGATCAGACACATGTCACAACTCACCAACCATCAAGAGGTAGTGCTACACTAACTCCAATGAACCTTGTTGAGGTTAAATGAAGTTGAAATACACATCAGAAGTTGGTGGAGGTGCCCCTGTTGACTTGAGTTCATTAAATAATCATTAAATAATATATTTAATGAGAGGAGGAACCTTAACTGACCTCTTTAACTGATTGTAACCACCACTTAGCAATTAGGTGCATTAATATCACTCATATAACCCCCGAAGTGCTCTAGTTAGCCTCCTCGAATGTAGGAGAAGGCTAAGTTAGCCTCCTTGACTGAAGGTAGGTGTGGGTGAGACTGGATGATGACATTTAGTGCTCCACTGATGTCAATTAATGTCAATAATACTTATGATAGTGGTTTAACTAGGCCAATTTGAACAAAAAGAGTGTGTATGGTGGTAAATGTCTCCAACACAACCCCATAAGATTTCCATGTGACAACATGCTTATTTCACTATGGCAGGGGTCTCCCCATGGTCATCATGCAACAGAACACATGTCCTCTACTTCCATGGTCCAGGGTTACCGTGGAAGGTCACACTCTGTGCCCCATCAGGTAAGTGTTAAATATAATAACTAAATGTTGATATTTTTTCTGTTAACATTCAATTTCCACTGTTACCATTCAATTTTTTCGTGCTTATTGTGAATATTCCCATATGATAACATGCTTATTACACTATGGCAGGGGTCTACTCATCGCCATGGAGTAGAACATGTATCTTCTCCATCAGAGGTAAAAGTAAATATTATTGCAATATCTCATTTTTTTTTGATGTTACAATTATTGACTCAACTAGATATAGTAACTAAATATGACTACAATAACTAGAAACTCCAACCCAAAAAGATTTCCATGTGACAACATGCTTATTACACCGTGGCAGGGGTCTCATGCCCATGTTCGTCATGGAACAAAATGCATGTCCTCTACTTCTGAGGTAAAAATAAATATTATTGCAATATCTCATTTTTTATTATGTTACAATTATTTTCATAACGTTTATTTATTGTGTCAGGGT
The DNA here is from genome assembly GCA_001517045.1 of Pseudotsuga menziesii. Classification (NCBI taxonomy): domain Eukaryota; kingdom Viridiplantae; phylum Streptophyta; class Pinopsida; order Pinales; family Pinaceae; genus Pseudotsuga; species Pseudotsuga menziesii. The sequence goes on along the minus strand of LPNX011089911.1, from coordinate 91,638 downwards.
GACGCCGGTGGAAACGTACCTATTGCTTCCATGGTCTCGGGTGACCGTGGAAGGTCACGCTCTGTGCCCTGTCAGGTAAGTGTTAAATATAATAAATAAATGTTTAAATTTTTTCTGTTAGCATGCAATTTCCACTGTTCACATTCACATTTTTTTGTGCTTATGGTGAATTATTGATTGATTTATCGTGTCAGGGTGGGGACCGTGGAAAGGCACCTACTGCTTCCATAGTCTAAGGTCACCATGGACAATCACCCACTAGAAGTAGATCAATAGGGGGTGACTGTGGGAAGTCACCAGCCACAACATCACATCAGGTAAGTGTTAGTTCTTAATAGTAACTAAATTTCATTACAATAACAATGTTTGAATGCTGTTAAAAATATTTTCCTTAATTTTATAGTTTGATGAATTTAGTCCAGTGCACTTCATCTGGGTGATGAGGAGCTTGAGGATGAAATTTAATATTCCATAGACTTTATGGATACTATAAATAAGGCCCTGAAAAAGTTAAACATAGAGATGATCTCCTTGGCTTGCATAAGTCCCATGACACAGGAGATCAGGGCAAGGATTGAAGAGCTGAAAGAACAAATAAAATCTTATGGGGTAAGTGGCATCTTCACATATTTTTTTAAGCTATGACATGATTTCATATTTGATATTATGTTTTCTATTTTTCGAAATGATCTGATAAAGTAAGGTTTTTCGTTTGTAGCAGTTTTTACAACCCGTGACTAGATAAATTGTGGAGACAGGTATAGGTAACAGTCATGTGCCAATGCAGCAACAACACCGACAAAGCAATGTAACAATGATGCTTTTTGACACTCCTCCAGTTGGCCTTGAATCCATTGATGAGGGCACCGGTTTTGATCAGCATGACATGCCAAAGAATGATGAGATGAAGCCTAGGACTCCACATGAGTCTGGAGATGAACCTACTATAGATGACCAGGAAACATTTCTTAGAGTAGCACGAGTTAAAAGCACCAGATCACTAGATCTTACCTTTCTGGTGGATGATGCTTATGTTTCGATCAAGATTCAAAAGATTGTAGGTATTTATTAATTAATTTATTCATTTTAATCATGAAATTGAAATGGACATCCACTAAAATTATTATAACTTAATGGATTACACGTTTCTGTAGGAAACAATGTTTTCTACATGAATTTGAATGACAAAGCATTGGATCTATTTGGACCCACCATTCGCATATGGTGGAATAGACAAGATAGCACAAAGAGAGATGTATTGATAGACCACATGATAAACTTGTTCCACAATACATTAGACAAGAAAGTTGTTGCAAAGTTAGCCGGCGAGAATTTAAAATATACCAGGGCCCAATATAGGGATAAATTGCAACTTGACCTCAAGCATGAGAGCCCTCCCATGGTTCTGGAGAAATAGTGGAAGGAACTCATAGAGGATGCAAAGGAGAACTTGCTAAAAAGACAAGGAAAACAACCATGGACTGGAAAAGCAAGGTGCAACACATATCATATTTTTAGTGAAATATGTAATTTATTTTTTTCTTTTTTGTTTTAAGCAAGAATTTTGATATCTAATGTTTTTCAAAATTTTCATATACAGGCTACCAGATGCCTCCAAAGTAACCAAGGCTAGAGTGGAAAAGAACAAGAAACATAGACTCGGCCAGGGTGGCTATAGAAAACTAAGATCTTGAATTGTAAGAATTAAATGATTAACTGTGGGGAATATTTATTTCAAAGTAGCGAACAAATATCTGTTTTTGATAGAGGGAATTTTATATGTGTTATGCATTGCAGGGAAATACGTTCCAAGATGCTGCCATCAAGGAAGACCTAAAGCTTGGTTTCAAGTATGGTTTTAAAAGTGTCATTGAATATTAGAAAAGCTTGGGGTAGACTCCAATCTCTCCAATGAAGTAGATGCAGGTAAATAAAATGAATAAGGACATCATTGCAGTATACTATTAAAGTCTATTTATTTTTTATTATATCACCCATAACTAAATATTTATGTTTTCCTTTAAGCAATAGTGCAACCGTAGCATTGAATCCAGTGATACTCTCCACGTACCAGCTGATGTTGGGGTGTGCATGTCCCATGATAGTGGGGAGCAAGGTGGCCATTCTGGTATGCGTGCTTTGGAAATAGAAATATCTACTATGATTATAGATATTTATTTCCTGATGTATACTTTTAAATTTTCTTCCTTCGATCGAAGATCATGAAGCTCAGGAGGGTGAACCACAAGAGGAATTAGCAAGTAGAGAAACAATTAACACACCAGTTGTCACCTTTATGTAGACAGGTAAATAGAAATATTGTAATTTTAATCAAAATGATGAACTATTAATTTCAATAATATTTCAACATATCGATATGCCCATTTTCGTTCTTGCAGTTCATGCCCCTTCAGAACTGCCTCCATTCCCTAGTCAACGACGTACAAGAAGCATGATACATGAGGCCATAGAAACACAAACACTAGCAGGACATGGATTTGTAGATAATCCACCAAACGATGATGATAATATCCCAATTATCGTCACTTATTTCAATGCCAAAAAACAGAAATCAAAGAAAAAGTAGATGTATAAATTCATGACTTGTATTTGGATGTATATTGATGTTGTTAGTCTGAAACAATGTTTATATGAATTACCTCGTTATGCTTCAATGTTTTTATGTTTACATGTTTTGATGACTAGCCTAGTTATGCATGAATGTTCAAATGTTTTCTATGTAAACAACATCATTTATTGGGTATTGGGAATTGAGAGCGATATGAGGGGGGTGGGGGGGTGAGGATCCATATGAGGTTCCACCTTCATGTGGTCGTCCCTATTCAGTAGGGAATATAAAAATATTCTCGAAACAGAGAGGAGCTCAATAAGGTATACATACTCTTTTATTACTATGTATTAAAGATAGTTGTAAATTTCTAAATGCATGTCTATTTCTTCAAAATTGTTAATAAATTTAACATTTCACAGTTCATTGATTTCTACAGGACTTTGTAGTAGGATTTAAATGACTGTTTATTTGCTTATATATTATTTACTCATATAAAAATTCTTTCTTTGATATATTATGTAGGTCTTGGTGATGGAAATGCATCTCGTGGACAACTCTTATCAAGTTGTATGGGTGAATGGATTTGGTGAAAGGACAATGATAAGGTAAGGATTTTGACGTGTTCTTTATCCTTAATGTGTTTGTCATTATCCTTAACTCTATTTCATTATATCAAGATACAAGAGATACAACCAATAGTAAATAACTACTTTTAGACTATCATCCAAACTAGAAGACAACCTTCTACATAAAACACAAATGCTTCTTAGCAACATAGAAAAATAGAAGAAAAATCACATAGAATAAATTAGGATTTTTTCGGCCCTTCTTCCTATAATTTCGGCATGATGAAACCCTAGGTTAAGAAGTTTTAATTTTTCAAAACCTAATTGTTCATGTATCTTTCAAAACTAAAATTTCTGATTTGTATACTTGTAAATATTATTCTTAGGTTATTTTTGCTTCTCTTAGGTTTCAGTCTTAATTTTTATGTGTTTTTCTAACTTTTATTTTATCAAAAAATAAAGCCCCGAAAAAAGAATTTGTGTGCAAAACCCTAAAAAACGCAGACCTCCTACTCCCACAATCTGAGCCCTCTCCATTATCAAACACAGGTCTGTAATATGTATTGTATACCTTGTATGTCCTAGCTGCTTTCTCTGCACTCTCAAAAAACAAAAGAAGTTAGTATTTCAAACTATTTAGATGGTGGTGTATTTTGTATAAATATATCTTATTGATTTGATTAGTTTTCTCCCCTATTCACATTACTTTTCTGGGTAAATATAAGTCTTATTTTTTACTGAGATGTGGAACCTTACATATCTAAATGCACTGTGATATAATTCTGACATTATTTTACTGAGTATTGTTTTGGATTTTCTTAGTAGTAATTATTGTTATGGAGAGTTGCGTGATGGTAAGGGACTTGATGATTTTATATTTCAGAGCTTACATATAGGATCGAGTGAATGATAATAACATTATGGTTATCTTGGCACTAAATTTCCATTAAGTTAGTATTTTATATATATGTTATCACATACACAGATCTAGAAATCATATGCTAAATGGCACTTTCAATGATTAACATTGGTTATTGGTTGCACTATTTTACACGTTCTGATTACTGTGATGATAAACTTTTAGTTGTTGCATGGAACATATGTGGACCATAAATTCATATGTCTAGATATTCAAAGGTAGAATATAAAGTGGTGTTATTGCATGAGGAGTGTCTCTAAGGAAATTATGATATGGTTTCTAAACTACAAATTGCATGCTCAGCTGTGCAACCTACTTCTCAGTGCCAAAAGGTAATTTATGATGAGTTTTTTGCTACATGAGATCAATCCTAGTAATCTAATAGAAATAAGTTTTCAATTATTTGTTGACTAACATGTCTCTTTCCCATCATGTGCTTAGGGGACTATTTTTATCTTATGGGCATATTTGAAACTAACTTGACCAATTTTGGCAAAGCTTGAGGTGGTTTCATAAGAAGGATAAACTTTTCATATTCACCTCTTCCAATAATGAGCAACATCAAAACAACTTACCACCAGTTGGCACTACAAAGATCCTACACAGATTTTCTAGGTGAACAACTACTCTTTTTCCCTAGGGGTTGATTTTTTTTTTATTATTTATTTAATTTTCAATAAAGAGGAATTCAATGCACCGTATGTTTTTTGTAGTATGATGAATTATCAGTAGTACCTCTTCACACGTAGTAGAGCAAGTGATGATATTTTACGAGGAGTGTCTCCAAGGCAATTTTGATATGGTTTCTAAACTACAAATTGCATGCTCAACTTTGCAACCTACTTCTGATCAATGCCAAAAGGTGATCTATGATGATTTTTTTGTACGCATAGTAAAATAATAGAAATAAGTTGTCAATTTTTTGTTGATTAACATGTCTCTTTCCTATCATGTGCTCAAGGGACTTTTTTATTCTTTTAGGCATATTTTCTACTAACTTTGGCCGATTTTGGCCATGCTTGAGGTGGTTGCATAAGAAGGATCAGTTTTTCAATTTCATCTCTTCCAAAAATTGCGAGCTTAACCTTCTCTGGATTCATTTACACCTACGGGTTTTCTCAGTATTTAAAGCTCAGGATCCCTTCATCTTCAAAACATGGGCTTCCTTTACTTTTGAACGAAAAACCATTGCAATTTTGATATTATGTATTAGTGAGTGAGTGTGTGTGTATATATATATATATATATTTGATTAATTACCAAATATTCTAAATCAGTAACCAATATATATATATATATATATCACTTTTATTCTATATGAGAACTAAAATATACAAAGATTCATTCATTTGGTACTACTAATCAGACATAATTTCATATCTTCATGTACTAGAGTGCATCACTTCGGTGAGAGGAAAAATATAGGAGATAGTTTCATTTCATTTCTCTATCAATCAGTGTTTATAAAAATACTTAATAAAATAATAATCAACTAAATACCAATTAACTATAACCATATTGGAAAATAACTACAACTTACTTAAATGAGAGTAATTTAGTAACATCATACAAATATAGAGTTGGAACCTGCATGTGTTGTAAAAAAGGGACTAACACCCAATGGAGATTTTTCCAGTCAACCTTTTCTTGAAGCAGCCAAATCACTTGCTTAGGACCCCCGTGCTTGTTCACTGAACCTCTAGGACATCGATCGTTGCCACATAATAGACTTCTACTACTTAGCACTCAGCAGCAGACTTAACTCAACAAATCACCTTAGCTATCCCCTCATCAAATTCTTTGTGTTCCTGACTTTTCAGTTTGTAGCAATCATAAAGTTTGTTCTCTCAGAATTAGAATGAGTAGTGAACCTCCAACTCAATTTCATGGTTTACATAAGGTTTCCTAGGTCTTTGGGTCAGTTTTATAATTTAATGAGCCACTAGCTAAGTTCTCCCTCTCACGGAACATGACCACTTTTTTAGGGGTGCTCGCACGAAGTTGGTTCCACCTTTTAGTGCCACTTTAGAAATCAGAAACATATTTCTGAAATGTAAAATCCACAACGCATATGCGTTATTGATGCTACGTTCAGAAATCTTGAGCCCAAAAACGAGCTAAGCTTAGTTAGTAGATATCACATATGCAATATATGACATGTGAGTTTTTAAAGTTTTACATATCGCAAGTGCGATATTGAAAATGAAAAATAAAAATGAAATAGAGGCTGCGGGCCTCAATTTATTGTTTACAAAGTGAGCTAGATATCGGGAAGGAAAAATACCGCAATGACGAAATACCGCACCAGCATTTTGCGTAGAGCATTTGGAGGTGGCTGTGGAGGTGGCTTGGCTCCAATGGCAAGTAAGTACTCATATCATCCTCAATTGTATTCAATATTTGTTTGTTTTTGTTAATTTCATAGTTTTTATAATTGTTAAAAACTTAGAACAAATTTAATAAAAAAATTGAATTAAATCAAATAATATATTAAAAAATTTTGTAATTCATTGTGTTAATATTAATAGATAACAAGAATGTTCAAGATACTGTGTAAAATGAACCAAACCCAAACACAAAACCAAACATGGACACGAACCCAAATAGGAAGGAGGAACAAGACCGTAATTCACAAATTCTGGCTCGTTTGGGTGCATTGAGGTGCCTTAGCTCATCTTTTAGAGGGGGATATCATATGAGACAATATTTAGATGAGGCATTGGAGACCATAAGAAACACAATTGCCAATTCCCAAGGAATTCTGTACAACATTATCTCATACAGAGAATCCATGGGGCAATGCTATTCTAATGGTTTGAGTTATAAAGACATCAAAAACCTAAAGATTACAAAATACCAATTGTTTTCATTATTCCGGGACCCTACCACAAATTGGTTCCACCCACCAGTCGAGCACACATTTCCATAGACTGGTGCGTGGAACCAAATATTAAAGGCAATTGGATGGATTGGTGGTATATGTTCTTCGATGAAGACCCTCATGGGAATAGGGACATCCCATTTTATTTCCTGAGGAAGTTGTATGTAGAATTCATCCTAGGGAAAGATGTGAACTATTTTGATATTTAAGACTTCCAGTGTGTGGGTAATGGGATGCCCCAAGATAGGGAAGGGGCTAGGACTAATCCTAACCATGTGCCATGCCCTCCACGCACACCAAAACCCCCTCGGGTATATCCTCCTGCAGGTCCTATGATTGATGATATAGAGGAGGCCTTATTTGACTTGGCAGATACACTGCTTTAGCATGGGACTGTTGTCCAAGGCAATGTACGCCAAGGGGTTGACACTTCTGAGGCAGGCTCATATCATAGTAAGGATCCATGTACATATCACATTAGAGATGCAGAGCATTTAGAGCGTTGTGTTACTACACACCCCTGCACAATGTGTGGAGGCATATGCTATGGCCCTGCTTCAGAGTTCTAGGACGATGGATTACTTCGATTTGTAAGTGAAACTCATTATTTTTATATTATATTTTGTTTTATATCACAATTTTCAACTATTTCGCAATTTATTCTATTTAATTATCTAGCAAATTATGTGAAAAAATATACAGCTAGTGTCCTATGACAGCCCAGATTTGCAGAGTCCATCGATTGATGTTGAGAACATTGATGTAGTAGTCAATGCTGCATATGGGTTTGGTTCTTCACCATTAGATGTAAGAACTATAATTTTTAATTTGTCATCATTATTTACATATTTATAGTAGATATCGTAACATTCAATACATCCTAATCTTGATTCAATATGTTTTATGCAGGGTGAGTAGGATGATTATGTTGAATGCCAGCCTAGTCCCTCTCATGTAGAGGAAGATTCCCAGACCTAGGTATTATTTTAAATATGATTTTAATTATGCTTTTAATAATTCAACATTCATACTATTAATTTTTAGAATATTTCTAATTGCATCTTTATGTTTTGTTATGTAGCATGATATCTTGATGGGTGACGTGCCTATCCCCCACACCCAGGTACATGTATGTTTCACTTTCTTTGAAAAAATCATTTTTTCATCCATGTTGTATATGTCTTGTTTTCTTTGTATTATCTGACATTGACATATGTTACTTTATGCAGGCATCTATTAAGCTAGTGGTGCTTGAAGATAACCAAAGTGAGGTTGTTGGCGACCCACCTCTCCCCCCCCGCGAGGTACATGTATGTTTCGCTTTCTTTGAAAACATCATTTTCCATCCATGAAGTATATATGCCTTGTTTTATTTTTATTATCTAAAATTGACATATTTTACTTTATGCAGTATTCTAGTGAGGCATCGGTGTTTGAAGAGCACCAAATCGATGACCCACCTTTGATAAGCCAACAGGTACATTTATATATCACTTTCTTTTAATTGTGATTTTAATGATTCAACATGTATTTTTTTAATTTTTTGAAATTGTCTAATTGTATCTTTACCATTTTGTATGTAGGAACTTGATTTTGAGGATGCTATCCAACAACCTAACTTATTCTCTATTGCATGTAGAAATCATTTTATCCCATTGATAGTTGTTTGACGCACTAGTTACACACATCCTAACGTCCCCCAGGTATATTTATATATTGCAACTCTTGCTAATATTTATTTTTGTACATGCAAGTATCTTTTTCCTTGTTGCCCCCATTGATATGTTGACATTGACATATATATTATTTTATGTAGCTCGATAGTGTGCGAGGGGTTATTGAAGAGCACTCAATCGGGGTTGTTTCTCACCCACCTCTCCCCCCCAATGTACATGTATGTATCAATTTATTTGAAAAAGTCATTATCTCTCCATGTTGTATATGTCTCATTTTCTTTGTATTATCTGACATTGACATATGTTACTTTATGCAGGAATCTGTTGAGCCAATGGTGCTTGAAGAGCACCAAAGCGAGGTTGTTGGTGACCCACCTCTTGCCCCCCACCAGGTACATGTATTTTTCACTTTCATTAAAAACATCATTTTCCATCCATGTAGTATATATGTCTTTGATTATTTTTAATATCTGAAATTAACAGATGTTACTTTATGCAGGCTTCTAGTGAGGCATCGGTGCTTGAAGAGCACCAAATCAGTGACCCAACTATGACGAGCCAGTAGGTACATTTATGTATCACTTGATTTGTATGTTTATGTATCGCTTTCTCTAATTTGGTGCTTAAAGAGCACCAAATCGATGACCCACCTCTTCCCCCCGAATGTACATGTATGTCTCGAT